>OX418220.1:52424454-52579454 GCA_948455865.1 Conomelus anceps
TTTATATTTACAAACTTAGTGCAGCACTAGGTAAATCGTTGAATATTTTTGAACGATATTTATGATAAATTATTCTTTGCTATATTATTGTGCGCAAATGCAACAATATCTCTCTCATTTCTTAAGCCTTAACGAATTTCTCTAACAACTAAATACTTTTTACTAAAATAATTTCTCCATTATTATTGTGAACAAAAATAAACCTTTAATACTTAAGACATTACACCTATTCAAGAGGTTTTCAGAGATTTGTTCAGACGGCATATAAAAGTCTTCCATCATGATTTTGGCCAGCAAGCCAAATTCTGCTTTGTTGTTAAATTCTGCCATCTTCAACTCTGTAACGAAGCATTTCCGAACACATGTTTATTTGATTTTTTTCATCATTTCAGTAAGCCCACAAGTATAATGACAAGTCCACCAAGTACTACTGTATGCGGTAACTCAATGCAAAAGCCACTGCATGTCACGTTCGTTTCTGAAAACTCTCTATTAATACTCTATATAAGTTACCTCAGTTATCTGTACTTTGACATTAGTTGAAATCATGAAATCATCGATCACGATTTGGGAGACAATCATGACACATTGTATAGGACTAGAGGAACCAGAGGACACCTCTGGTGACTCAATACCAAATGCTACTGCAATTTCATAAATTGATTGATACTTATCTTGACAGACAGTTATTTAAGTTGTGTGCTTCAAAGTTGGAGCTATTGTCTATTTGAGTATTACTTATATCTCATTCCTCAGAGCTTCCTTGGTTTAGTGCAACCTTTGAGTGTTACCTATATCTCATGTACCAAGGCGTCCTTGTTTTAATGCAACGTTTGGTATATGACATACATTGTGATAGAAGCCATAGAAAGCTACGATCATATAATATTTATGAATATAATATCATAAATTAATGTTAATCTACTATTTCTAATTATTTCTAAAATTAAAACATTGCGAACATTAATCACAACATGGTTATGGATTGTTAAGGGAACATGATCAATGGGTAGCTGATTTCTATGATTTTTCAAAGCAACTGATCAGTAATTGGGCGAGTGTCACGAAATAAGGATTTTTCCATGGATTCCAAATTGGACATCTGTTGTGCGTTGTCAATTACAGCAGAGTGATTGATGGTTCATCGCTGATTAGGCCTACCTGCTCCCAATTTGAATAATTAGTACTACCCTCCCTTTCAATTTAGGCTACTCTCGTACCCTAATTTAGTAACAGTGGAATTGATAGAGTAGCCTGGAATAAATTGATGGATGCTCTGTGACTGTAATATTCATTATTAGGACAATACTAGTAGTTCTGTGAACAGTAGACCTCACTTGCCTAACACTCCTCACTCAAAAGATGATTTTTTCGAAAAAAGTTTGAAAACGCTTTTGACTCAATTTTCATTGTTTATTCTACTGGCTCTCCTGGTTCCATATTTCAACTTGAACTTTTCTTTTAGCATGAAAATCATGGTTTTTATTGATCCGATCTCATTTTAAAACAGTTAATTTTGTCGCAAAATTTTTTCAGTAATTGACAAAATCAAACAACCTGATGAAAGCTTTAATTTCATGTTAAGATGAAAATTGAAGTTTCTGAGTACTCATAGGACTTGAAAAATTCAAATACCCCAAATTTTATGTTTTTTTAGTCTTGTGGTGAAGTAGCCTATCGGCAGTTTGTTTATTGCTGGGCGTTCAGTGTTCGTTTATCGGTAGAGTAGTCAATACTGAAAGTCTATCTAGATCTAGAGCATACTAAGACCAACAACGTTGGATTTTATCTCATTTTGAGAGAACACTGAACTTGAGGATTATAAAATTGACAGGAATAAATTATTCATCAGGAGGAATTACAATATTCCTTACTCCACAGTTCATCCATAGGGAAGGAAGTATGAAGTTTCCGATACTATCACACGCAAAAGTCAACCTTTCAAGCTATTTTTTCATTTCATTTCATTTCATTTTCCATCATCCATTGACCACCTATAAAAGGGGCATGCGGATTCGTCAAAATTATTATTCTCGTCTTTAAAAAAAAAAAAAAAACAATTAAAAAATAATAACAACAATAATAGACATAACGTATTGATGAATACGGTGAACAACCGTAATCTGTATACACTAATATGATCGGTGGTCATAATGAGCACCAAATTCCTCAGTTGAGTACGCACATATATCTATTAATTCTTTTTTCAATTGTACTCTAAACTGCCTTCCCATTAGCTGTTTTAAACGAACCGGTAATATGTTGTACAACCGTATTCCTGAGCTTTTAACGCCTTTTGCATATAGATTTGTATGGTGAGCATCATCCCTCAAGAGGTGTCTGTACCTTGTTTCATAATTATGAACTAAGTCACCTGTGTTGAATCTATTTTCGTGCTTTTTTATAAAACAAAGTATTTCGAGGATATATAGACTAGGTAGAGGAAGGATTTTTAGTTGTTTGAAAAATGGGCGACAACTGGTTCTGATTGTCTCACCCTCCATCACTCTTATCGCCCATTTCTGCAGTCTAAATATCTCAATGATTCCACTCGAATTCCCCCAGAAGACAACTCCATATGATATTAGGGAATGAAATATTGCAAAATACACCTCTCGGAGAGCCTCCTTTTTGAGAATCGATCTTAAGTTCCTGATTGCAAAAATTGCTGAATTTAATTTTTTCTTAAGTTGTGTTAAATGAGGCTTCCAGGAGAGCTCAGAATCTATGACTAATCCCAGTACTTTAATGTCTTCGACAGACTCTATATCACAGTTCCCTATCCTTAAATCAAACTCTTTTGATGTCCTAAATGATATTTCTTTAGTTTTTTTATAGTTTAATGTCAACATATTAGCACTTAGCCACTGATCAAGTCTTTGAATGGTTTCTTGACATTGGAGTTCCATGTTATATTGGCTATTGTTCTTCAGCAAAATGCTTACATCGTCTGCATACAGTACACAGTGAGCTGGCTCAAGATATGAGGGTAGATCATTAATATATAGAATAAAAAGCAAAGGACCCAGGACGGAACCCTGAGGCACCCCACTTCTTGTCTTCAACCATTTAGAGCTATATGCACATTGACTAGACTCAATCACTACCTTCTGATATCTATTTTCGAAATATGACTCAAACCACTCAATTACTGGACCTTCAAAACCGTAAAACTTTAGTTTTCTAGTAATATTTGGGTATCAACCAAATCGAATGCCTTTGAAAGATCAGCTATCACACCACATACCTTAGATCTGCTATCAACTGATGTCAATACCTCATCCATCAGGGAAAATAAAGCATCATTTATTGAAAATCCTGGCCTGAATCCATGTTGCTTGGATGACAGCACACCTACCCTATTTAAATTTTTTCTCAAGCTCCTCAAGACCACATACTCAAAAATCTTCAAAAACACCGGAGGATTGCTATAAGAAGTAGCACTAATGAATAATGAAGAAAATGTGCCATCATAATTGAGCTACATGCACAAGCCTTTCGATTCTTTCTATCAATTTTTTCTTTATTCGCTATGAATTATTTTCACAGTGTGTGATAAAGAGCAATATTATTATAAAATAATAATTAAAAAAATAAATGTACTCACCCATCCCACCTTACCTGCATTAACAGAACTGGACGCTTCTGTCTGCTTCTCAATCTAAGCTCAAAACGACTGAGAAAGTCCATCCGCACGTTCGTCAAACGTCTCAGGCTGGGTTTACACGAGCTACAATGGCGCGAATGTAGCTAAAGCAATATTAGTAGCCAGAGCATTTATATTGTAACGGGAAACAGACGCAAAATGACTCTTCACATGGGCGACAGGCAAGCAACAGCCCTCACCAAAGCAATTATGAATCGCAGAGCTGTCACCGACTTTTTTTAGCATGGTACAATATTTTTCATAATACAAATAAAGAAAAAACATAAAAATTTCAGATACTCAATTTTTTGAAAGTCCCATGCTACTGTACTCAGTGCCCTAAATCTGAAGCGCGATTGTAGTTCGTGTGAAACCGGCCTAACGATTCTACGAAATCCAGCCAATGACTGTGACAACTCACAGTCATTCATTTGCAAAGCTTCTGAGATCCTTAGCGAACGTGTCCCTATGGACAAATCCAGATGCCCCCATGATGGGAGGCCAGTGGATGCTTAAATATCTATCTATATCTATATCTATATAATGGCCGGTTTCATACGATCTACAATCGCGCGATTGTAGCTAGAGCAATTAGTAGCAAGAGCAATAATTGCTCTTAATATCTGAAATTTTTATGTTTTCTTTTAGTTGTGTTGAGAAAAACGTTGACGACAGCTCTGCGATTCATAATTGCTGTCGCGAGGCTGTTGCCCTCCACAAATAAAAAAAAAACATAAAAATTTCAGATATTAAAATTTTTAAAGTCCTGTGCCACTGTGCTTAGCCTCCTTAATCCAAACCAACTTGAATTTTTCTCCCATCACTAAAATTAACATATTATGCTATGAAATAGTCCGACCTTCGTGAAACAGCAACTTATGCAGTTCAAACAAATATTCTATAAAAATGTTAATATTCATGTTAGAAAAAATCTTCAGTTCCTACTTATTGACGACAATGAGCAGAGTAAAATAGGACTTTAAAAAATTTAGAAAAAAAACCGAAATTTTATGTTTTTTGTTGCTAGCTGAGTTGAAAACGGAGATGACCTTGGCTACAAACGCGCGATTCTAGTGGAATCAGGTCGCCTACATCGCAGCGAAGTGTAGCACGTGGGAACTGCACAATCTGAGCCTGTACTCTAATAGAATCGCGCAACTCTTGATAATTGCTCTGGCTACAATCGCGCGATCGTAGCACGTATGAACCCGACCTTATCTTTGCGACAAAATCTTGATTTTAATATTTTCCCTACCATAACATTATTTGTGTTGAGAACTCTAACATTTACTCAAATCGGGCCTGCTGTCAAGAGAGCATTATAGCTCAAAGCTCAGCAATTACTATTATTGTTGCATGTATGACATAAAATAATGATATTTTCTTGGATTTTTTCTATTGTTTCTAAATTATTTAAATTATATTGATACTATTTCTTTGCATGTTTTAATTTGACCGGGTCATGGGACATATAGCAATAACATATACCAGCATTGGTGTGATAAGGGTGAGAAATTCAGATTCAGATTACTTTATTTTTGTGAAAATTCCCAATGTATTTATGGACGATTCTAGTATTATTAAGATTAGCAACTCTCAGATTCAATGTGGTTATATAGTAATATAATTTAGTTATACCGTCGTACAATGATTTAAGAAAAGTTAACTCAATGGATAAATGACATCAGAAATGAAAAAAAATATTGATGCAAAAGGTAATAAAGAATGACGATTCATTCTGGATCTGAGAGATAAATTATACAAAATGGAATAGTACTTACAGTTATCACAATTTGCTGATTGAATATTCTTTTAATTAGTAAGCTACTTTAACATTAGTTGAAATTATGAAATCATTGATCTCTATTTGGATGGCAAAGTCTTGGCCATTGAGGCCATTCTTACACCTCCTGAACGTGTCCTACTATTGATATGGATAAAATTGAGTAATAAGTTTTACCTAATTATGATGAGTCAATTTGAATGAGTAAGAGGTATATAGTAATGAAAAAACATTATGTTTACATAAATACAATGAAAATGAAAAAATGAACAAAAAATAAAAAGTCATAAAAGTTATAAAAACAATTTGCAAATTGAAAATAATCAAATTATAATAATAATAATAAAGAATATTCAAAGAATATGAATAATAAATAAACTAATTAGAAGAGTTATAGTATTATTGATCGAGCAGTTGCCTCAAGGCCGGACAGATACGTCATTTTTACCAATAGATGTCTCTTCAGTGACAGGGAGAAGCCCACTCAGCTTTCATGATTCCTGATTGAGAGTGGGAGAAGATTCCAAGCATAACAAAAGAATTATGAAGTCTTATGTCGTCCAGTGATTTGGCATCCTAAGTGTTTGTCACTATTTCTGGTGTGTGAAATGTCAGTCATAAATGCTTCTTCACTCATATGTTGGAAATCTCTAAAAGTTATGACTCTTGTTCACCACCTCATCGGGGTCTCAGACAATTTATAAGTAAATAGAAGTGTTAGATGTGCTAGTATAATGAGTAAGATAGAGAGAGAAGTAAGAAATCATCGAATTATTATAAAGTAGTTATATTTTTCTAGAATGGAGAAGATACTTCTCAAGTACATTACACTGATTACGAATACATTATGTTTACGAGGGAAGTGATAGCCGCGAGCCGTAGCAGGTATCTGTTCAATCAGATTGAGATAAGCTGCGTTCTCGTGGGTCCTGTTTGTAACGGTGACCGATTAGATTGGCCAGCAAAAAAGACACTGTTCTCTGCTGTAAAATCACTTCTCGGTGGTTCGGAACCCACCGAAAAATGTAGGTCCAACTCATCAATCACCATCATCCAACTCATTACCCACACAGAGGTACCAGACCTATGTGGGCTTCATCCTCAAAAAAAAGTATATGGATTGGAATCTTTACTTTTTTCCTTCCCATCTCGTTATCTTTCCATTATCCTTATCCTTAACAGATTTTAAAAATGTAAGGCAAGGAAGCTGTAAATCTTGTATTATTTTATTTTATTTTTATTGTAGTTTTCTCGAGCTGTGTAATACAAATTCAACGCATAACCTACACATGCACAACCTTTAAACTCATGTTGGATTCACCTACAATAAAATCTGCCAAAAATTTGTCATAATTTTTTTAAATTTTCAATGAATGAATGTGTAGTAATCCTTAATGAAATGTAATAGTTTACAATGAAATCTGTAATATATATATATAAATATATCGAAACCTTGGCAATATTGACTAGCCTAAGGTGAAAAAAATATTTCGATTGGATAGAATTGAAAGGCAAACATTTCTAGGACTAATCTGATTCTGGACGATTCCATTTGATTTGGACGCATGTAATCGATTTCCCGCCATGTTTGAAGCCTCTGGGATATCTAACGGCTGTCTTGCAAAATCTGCTCCACGTCATCATCATCATCCTCTCGTATCTCTCCACTGAAAATATATCGTTTTTCTGGGTTTTCTCTCCTTGTCAACATACCTGCCAATGTCATTCCCTTCATCCACTCCCACGTATCTACCAGAGTAGAGAACCAAATAGATTGTGGGATGTTTGGGATAACAAGGAGGTTGAATTGGCTATATATGCCTTAGGTTTCTATTTCCGTCTTTTGGAGATTTTAGTTACTGGAGCAGTGGCTATGAAATTGGGCGTATATCAAGGAATGCATGTATTGCATGATCAGATCTGAGTTTAAAAAGAACAGTGGTAACACAAACAACACTACCGATGTTAATATAGGCTACGTTTCTCCATGTCACATTTATGATTGACAACATATTGGAGTTGTCAATATGACAGCACACTAGGCCCTCTCTTCACTTTATTATCTACACTGTCCGAATTATTAAAGCTCAACCAAGGATTGCATTAAGATAAGATTGCATGGTAAGGTATTCTTACCATGAACACATTAGAGCTAGAACTAGAAGTATAAACATAAAAATGGTAGAAATTGAATAGGATCTTTATAGGGTAAAGACATTTAATATTCAAAGATAATTCAATATCTATTTGGATTTTAGTAGATCAATTTTATTAATTTCTGTTCAGTTGTATTCATTGCATCAAAGAATCCAATTCCCATAAGAGCTTTCTCAAGCGAACTTTCAAAAAAAAAAATCCGTATCAGTTTTCTCATTAAAAATCAGAGTTATGTAGGTCATTACCATGATTTTAATGATAAAGAGTGTTATTAGAATATATTTCATCCAGTGCTAGTGGACTCCTAGGGAGTAGTCTACAGTTGTATCAAAATAACAAGTCACCATTAAAAATTAATATTATTGAAAGGTATCAATTATGATGGCTATTGATCCAGTGGAAGACAAACTTAGAAAAATTTGGAATATCTTTTAAACAATGACTGTGTAATAACAAGGCGTTTATGATTTATATTCTATGGATACCACTTAAGAATCAAAAATAATTTTTGTTTTTTGCTATGAATAACCGTGGGGAGGAAAATGAATGAAGAAAAGTGTAGGATTGATTGAAGGCGGAGAAAAACTGCAAAGTAATGACTAGAGGGTGATGAATGATGAGTTGGTGTGGTGAGGGGTGAAGAGGTGGAGGAACGAGGAAGTGGAGGTCAGTGCGCTATCGCAGCCCACTTATTACTCGTGTTAATAATTTAAGGCACGGACTTCAGTTTCAGTAGGGCGGATCCTTCTTGCTTACAAGCACGCGAATTCTCAAGGTCTCTTTCTCACTCGCTCACTCTCATATTTCTCCTAGCATTCCGTCTCTGTTTCACCCACTTTCGAAACTGGTGTAACGTTATTTCCAAATGTTTTATTCCGGCACTGTCCTCTCTCCAACACTCTCTTACCCCAATTCGGCCAACTTCCTTCGCTGTGCGAAGAGCAAGAAGAACCAGAAATTCAAAATAAAAACGAAAGCAGCGCACGATAAACCGATTTTATTGGCAGATCGCTTCCTCGCAATCGCTGAACTGTCAATCAGTCCATTTTTCCTTCTTCGTTTCAAAGCAACTTCCGTCTGATAACAGAGGCCATTAGTACTTTCTACTCGCGAAACTCCAATAATTGGCCCGCCCATCCAATAAACTCAAAGGATTATGAAGTGGTTGTCTTTTTTCGAAGAAGCTACGCTGATATGAGATTTTCGAGTCAATTATAACTAAACACACAAAGATTCAGTTGTCGGTACAAGCTTCATTTAATTCTTTCGCTACTTATTTCTTGTTGAATCAGCCCATGAGCTCGTTAGGACACTGATGTGGCACAGATAAGCTGATTCTGATATGTTTCTAGAATGAGTGAGGGATGAAATAATAAACGTCAACACAACAGGGTGACGGACTATCTTACCTTGAACTACAACGAAAATTGGAATAAAAAAGTGCCTAGCCAACATTTTACTCATCCACTTCTATCTAGATACACATATTGATTGATGCTGTTCTATAGTTCTATATCTATGTCTCAAACAAGAATTTAATGAAGCATCCCCACTTGTACCTCAGTGAATTAAGTGAATACATGTCTTTTTGTGTTGGACAAAACATGAAATTTTTTATATTTAAAAAAATCCTATGACCTTCTACTTTGAAAAACGTGAATGTTTTTCCTATCAAAAAAATAGAATATAAGAAGTTTGGTGAAATACAATGATTTTGACAGTAATACAGCTCTAAATTAAGTTATGTATTGCTTTCAATTTTAACCAAGGAGAGAAATGTGAGAAATGTGTAACGCA
Source organism: Conomelus anceps (assembly GCA_948455865.1). Classification (NCBI taxonomy): domain Eukaryota; kingdom Metazoa; phylum Arthropoda; class Insecta; order Hemiptera; family Delphacidae; genus Conomelus; species Conomelus anceps. The sequence continues at coordinate 52,433,838 of OX418220.1, forward strand.
CTTGAGTAATTTTCAATAATAATATTGCGGGCGTTAACAACACCAGCAAAAAGGAGCAAGCAGGTATGACTAGACTATCGTCTTGAATTAAAATAAGAAAAAGGATAAAAACAATTGAAATCAAGTTAATTACTCGGAGTGACGTATTGGCAAATGAAAACTAGTTTAAATGGTACAGTATCAATTTAGATCATTACCTCTGGCCAGGTCGATAGAACTATTGAAAAATAAAAATTCCTGAAATTGAAAAGTCCAAATTTCCCGGTATTGGTCGTCGCCCCCATTCACAATATAAAAGAAAAAACTTACCTTATAAAAGTACTTCACAAAACGAGATCATGAACACATCGCCAGAAATCCACAAAGTATTGCTACTCAAATAAACAGGTCCATGGAGATCTGGTTGTCATTGGCCCCTTGTCATTCCTTTGGTTGTTACAAATGTGCACTTCTATTGCCAATGACTCAGCATGTTCTAATTCAGCTCCATACTTTTACCGCACTGTGAGGGTGCAAATTCGATTTAAAAAGGGCAACATTATTTACCACACCAGTACACCGAGAAGTGTGACAGGTAATTTCATCAAAACACACAGTAAGATACAGTAAACTCAATAGAAAAAAGTGGCTCCCTCCCAAATATCTACCTTTTTGGTAAGTTTATTTGCTTAAACTACAAAGATATTTTAGAGAAATCTTATCTTCAATCTCAACATTCTTTTGTTTACAATTTGACAATTGAACTACTATTATTTATCTTCCTCTAAAACTGACTAGTTTTAATTAATATTCATTCTTATCAATTATAAAATACAATACAACAAAATAACCATCAATTTCATTCCCTATCCAGGAAATAGTCACAGAATTTTCATTAATTTTAATAGAATATCTCCAGTTAAATCGAAATGAGCAATCATTCTATCAAGATAAATTAACCTATGAACGTAGCTTGATGCGGATTTTGAAGACTCTCTATCATAATAATAACTTAAAATCACTCTGAGATTTTTTAAAAAAGCTAGCAAATCAAATAATACTCCTTTTCTACATAATTTGTACAGTAGATTCAGGTCATCCTACTGAGTGGTCAACTCGCATTTTTACAAGCTTCCTTGTTGCAAAAACATGAACGAAATCGTACGATCTAGAGTCTACTTCCTGATTGGTCAAATAAATCATCAAATATGACGTCACTTCTTCTTGTAAAGAAAAAAGAAATATATGATTCTTATTATCTCTCTCATTAAATTAATGCAGATAAAGGCCGCCTACGCGCGAAGTTTAAACTACACCTGATGAACGATACTAATACCTTTCATTCTTAATTTAATACCTTTAACTAATACCTAATACCTTTACTTTTACTAATACATTTCATTTTTAATAAAAAAAAAAAAAAATGGGATATATTCAGGGCTTAATTTGTGACGGTACGCACCGGTACGCCATACCGGTACCTCTGGGAAAGAGTGAGAGAGAGTGAGGAAAATACTACGCAGTTATGAGAGCGGCAAGAGCGTTTGCTGAGGTTGTACTTTCACGTAGTTTTGGCCTACTGAAGTCCTATTTGGTATCAGGTTATAAGTTTAAAATTAAATAATAAGTAAGTGATGTTAATTATTTTTGGTAAACCGTTTTTGATATTTTTAGTTTCAAGTTAAATATAATGTGAAGGTTTTTCTTTTCTTTTAGTTTTAGAGTAAAACATTTCAGTGAGTAGAAAATAATATAAACTTGAGTTTTGGTATAATCTCGTAAACAATTCAATAAAAAATTTTGTAACATGTTTTTGAGTTTCTATTTCACCTTGCTTACCAAAAGGTTTTTTATCAAATGTTTGTCTCAAGTACCTAGTTGTTTGTTCTTCTGCAACTACCTTTTACAATTGCCGTTACGATATTTATTTTATCATTTTACTTCATAAACGTAACTTTACTGTAATTTTAAGAAGTTGTTCTCCTCAAACCTACCTCTCGAGTAGGCCTAAATTGTTATTTTTTAAAATTCTAGGAAAATCAAAAGAAACCCACAAAATAAACCGTGAATTTCAAAATTGTGATTGAGTGGCCACCCTGAACATACACAACTTCAAGCCTTGAAATAACTCTAATGAGTTTTGAGGAGTTAACCAGACCCCCAAGTCAGTACCCATTCCCCATCGTACCAGTACCTTTATTTTTACAAATAAAGCACTGGATATATTTAAAGATATGCTCATATGGGGAGCCAGTAGAATATGATAGTCAATGGCGTAGCAAGATCTTGCAGCACGTGGGAGTCGCATGAGTTTATACAATTTTTATACAAGAGCATAATAATTTCTAACCTAAATCTGATTGAACTTGAACCAATAGGGCATACTGATTGTGATAGGGCATAGGGCAATGAGCGAGTTGTATGATTTTATTCGGTTTATTTAAGGTAATAATTATTTCTATCCTTTTTACGATTGAACTGATAATAGACTTGCTGGACTTGAAATGAGCAACTTGTATGAGTTCATAAAATTCATTATTCCAAAAGTGAATATTCTTCCATCCTAGAATCTTCAAGATTCAATCTCCAAATCTTCAGATTGACTTCAAGCGTAAGCATAATCGATATCATTTTCTCAATCAAGCATGGATCCAATGTGGGGTTCATAAAACCTTACCCCCGAGACTTCAACCGTCAATGCGCTCAAAAAAATATGTTGTTGAAGACATTTCAAATTTTTTTTGTGGAGTACCCCAACCACCCTTTCCGTCCAAACAAAATCACTTATAGCCTATATTATCTTCATAAATTTGTCAAGGACTCTTTCTTTCTTTCTCTTATCTTCCTTTCTTCGCTATGAATTGTGCCTTGATTCTTTGTCAACCCACCTCACCTCACTACCAGCACTGATGATCACCCCACCCCACGGCTGAAAATCTAGTTAGGCCACTGGTTAGAACACTTCTCTTACATACTCTACAAAGTAGTTGTGAATGGTAGCCTGTTGCATCTTTGCTTAATTGTATTTTTGTCACAAATAAATGTCAGAATGAGGACTTATTAAAGGGTTTGAACACTCTAGTAATTAACTTCGACATCCTTTTAATGCAATAAACTATACCAAAGACCTTCACCACTCCGGACATTGACAACTGCAAATAGTAAATGGAAATCGATGGATCACTTTGTTTTAATATTTAAGCCTTTTTTTTATAAAAATTCTTTACAAATCTTTCTAAAAAATGTTTTTTGAACACTCAATCGGGCAGGACTCAAGCACCAGAAACCAGTCACTCCGATTCAGTATGCTGGCTATAATAGATTCAGGCTAAAATGCAATGGAAATGGATGTTGAATGTCTTGAATATCTTCTAAAATACGGTTTCAGAGGAGTTATTCCTAAAAATAATCCTATACACGAACCAGCACTCCCTGTTTTCAATGAAAAAGTCTGATACACTCCCTGTTTAGTGTAGAGTTTGCCTATCACCAGAACGACCAAGCCTCTTTAGTGTGTGTTAAAATACATAAATTTTAGTTTTTTTAGACTTTATTTTAGAATCACTTATAATACGATTTTAGATCGATTGATTCTCAAAATTTTTCCGCGACCCCCAGACCCCCCTTTTGCTGCGAGGTTCCCAGCAGACCCCCTCTCCCTCCATAACAGAAAAGTTAGTCTGAATCCGCAACTGTTCTCAAAACAAAAAGGTTTCACTAGTTCTGTTGAATGCACCATAATTTCCCAAATAGTTAAGCCTGTGGGTAAACAAGATATTCCCAGTATATATTTCCTGTAGGCTGTATAGAAAGGAAAAGGTTGCTGGGAAAACAAATAGGGTGAGTTTGAAACAGGAAGAAGAGCGTTGGGTTGAATTGACGACGGTTATGAATAGAAAGATATGCAGGCCGAAAAAGAAGCGTTGAATGAGCGGGTGGTGAGGCGCTACTGTTTCGTTTCAACTAGTAGATGCTTTGCAGTGTTTGTGAGAATATTCAGAGAACTCCAGCCTACCTAACCTAGTTTCACGTCTGTAAAAAGAGAATACGCGAAAGCGTATTATATGCACTCTCTGAAGAAGGTCGAGTGGCTGAGAGATGATGGAGTGGAGGGTTGGGGGGTTGTAGTGAGTTGGTTATTGTAGGGGAGGGGAAGGGTGAGTGCCGCGCTTCTTGCAAAATTGAGTGACTGCCTGCGGGATAGGGGCCGAAGGCCGAAGAAGACGCGAAACTGGCGTTGAAAACGCGAGCGAGCAGAGTAGCGAGCACAAGAGCAAGCATAACAGGAACAGCTGGAAATCGATAGCAACACTATACAGCACACAGCATGGAACGAGAGCACCAATTCCTGGTGATGAGACACCGTGCTCGTCGTTGAAGAATAAAACTAATAATCGTGAATAGATGAGTTGAAAAGGAATCATTTGGGATGAAGGCTTGAGGCATAAACCAAAGATCAAAGATCAACATTGCTGAACAATAGACTTGAAAATCGATTACTAAACCATGCAATGAATACAGTGTATTGCTTACCCTCTTATTTCCTAGGAGTTTCTATCAATGAGACACAAAAATATTGTTGAGCTGTGTCTAGTCATGGTCTACGTGGGCTAGTAAGGTCTAAATACATCAACTATAAGACACAATGAAGCAATGTTTATAAGGTACAGGCCTCAAAAATGTTTCAACAGTCATTGGTAGGTTGATAGAAAAAACTGCACTAGATGCGTCCATTGGAGTAGCGACTGGGGGGTCCGGGTGACAACCCCCTTTCCTTGAGCCTGGGAAAGAGGCCCCAGAAACGAGTAGGGAGGCATCAATAAAAAAAATATTATATCGGTTTCTGGAGGTAAAAACGTTTTCATACGTTAAGAGTAAGTAATGTAACAGCTAAAAAAAATATTATAATTTGAATACTTGAAACACTTTAATTACCTAAAAAACCATACTTTAATAATTATAGTTACAGAGAGGATGGGGCGAACAAGGCAAGTTTCCTTGAGCCTCAATGTCAAGGGGCCACAGCATTTCACAAATGTAAGCAAGAGACAAAATAAAAATAAAATTAGGTGTCACATATTGTCCAGGGTACCTTTTTTCTCCACTTCAGACCCCTAGAGGCCCTTTAGAAGCTCAACAGACTTTAGAGACTTCTGGCAACCTGTTTTCATTGCCACTATAGTCATGTGAAGTAGAGATTCAAATAGGCTGTATCTAAAATATTTCAAAGTTCATACACCAGGGTCCCCTGACTGCCTCGGCTAGAGAAAAGCCTCTAGCTGGCTTCGTTTCCTGCAGCCTTGGGTTCGACAATTATTCAGACATGGATGTCTCTCATTATTCACCCATTCATCTTATTACCTGCGCACAAGTCTCCAGACACAAAAAAATTACATAAATTTGCATATGTATTTTTTATACAGCATAATATACTACATATTATCAGCCACTGGATCAAGACGTTGTGCTTCAAATCATGAATTTTCTCTCCTAATAACTAATTTCCACTATTTTTTCAATCATAGTTGAATGTATCACATTATATTGGACCAAGATCTGATATTTGTCACACGATAAGTTCAGGCCTAGTTGAAACAAATCTTGAGCATTTGTCCAATTCTCTATTATAATTGATCAGTGTACCATATTCAATTGATGTATATAGGACAATACTACAAATAGAAGTGGTCCATAATAATTATTATTCAACTAATTAAATGCGAAATTAGGTATGTACTTGGTTAAATTAAATTTACTGATACAATCTCGCCTATTCGCGAATAACTGCGATAATCATGATGTAGTAGTGATGCATCAGTGGGGATAGTAGTGTGGTGAGGGGTGTGGGATGTTGTGAATTGCAATCACTGTCTCTGGAGAAGATTAGTCTGATGGTTAATTGAGTTGACCTGCAATTGAAATGATGATCGAACCTCGAACCTCGGCCAGTACCTGGGTTCAGCAGGGTGGATGCGTGGCGTAGCGTGCTATAGCTGCAGATGGCTGTACATTGATCTAAATATTAATTAACGCACACAATGTGGAGCGATTAATGTCTGCCAGAACAAAAGTAAACGGACGAACAATTCAAACTGGATTACCGGTCCCGATCTTATAGCAGCCCGGAATATCATTTTGAAATATGCGAAATAATCAGCTACATTGTTACGTTTACTTGATTATACTCCAGCAATTATTCACCGTAAAGCAGAATTGGAAAATAGCATATACTGTAGTTTATTGATCACTCTGGTCTGAACAATTTATATCATTAGCATCCTCAGAACCAGCAGTCTCTTGATGGGTTCACCATTGTTTGTATTGCAATTTGCATGTTTGTAATAGTAGTTGCCAAGGACTGAATAGAAATTTAATAGTACATTGGCCATTCTCTGTCCAGGGTATTTATAATGCATAGTGGGCTATGCTTTTTGATGAAGACCCCAATGAGTGGATAATGTTATATAAGGCCTAAGACTAAGGCAATTTTTAAAGCCAAATGTGAAAAGTAAATCAGAATTGTAATTATTGCCATTCATATAAATTTATCCATTTGATTAATGTATAATTCTATAAATTCAAATGCATCAGTTCTTTCAGATAATATGCTATATTTGTAATTATAGTATGTACAGTACCTTGCATATACTATTAAACAAAGAAAATAATAATATTATAAATAGATTTGAATAATATGATTGCCAATTACTTCTCCTTTCTATTCAATTTCAGCTTTTTGATGAATTTAATTAAAATTATAATGAATCTCCGTCGACCATATAACTTCTCAGAAATCATCTAAGCTTGGCCTACATCTACCGTTCCAGAACCATTTGGACCATTTAAACATTTAAAATTGTAAGAATATTCTATATTTATCACTAGTTTGCGACTACAGACAGTATTTCAGCAGGAACCAGGTTGAGACACCACTTAGGTAGACAGCTCACCAATAGTTTTCTGTTCAAACACAAAGAATGTATTCCACCAGAAAAGTTAATGAAATATCTTATATCTATCAGTTGAAAAAATGTGAACTATAAAAGTTTTAAGTATAGAACTACATTTTCACAGACTCACATTTTTGAGTTGAGGCAGTTTCTCAACAGCCTTTAGCTCAAAGTATAATGGAGATAATATAAGCACTGTATTTCATGGTAGTTCACATAAGAGTCACAACAATACACCATCAAATACTTTCAAAGTACAATTCAGAGTATCTTTAAATACTTTCAAGATCTGGATTATTCCTTCTCAAACAGGACGATGTTAGTGTTGAACTTATGAGAAGACAAGTGATAGAGTTAGTAAAAGGGGTTGAGAGAGAGAATGAGGGAGAGAGAGCGTGATTGAGAGAGTGTGTGTGTGTTGGAGAGAGAGATAGAGAGTGTATGAGTGAGGGTGAGAGAGAGCGAGTAATAGAGAGAAAAAGTGATTGTGAACGATCAGCATCTATTGAGATGACGGCTTTCATGCGGAAGACGCAGTGAAAGGCGAGCACCATAGCCGACTGACTCTCAATGCAAACGCATCAAAGGTAAAAAGCGCGACTTTGGCCAACAGAATAGAATCTCCATACTTTGTCGCTCCTCAGCGCAAGCTTAGTTCTAGGATTGGCGTTCTTCACATTGCTCGAGCACTCCTGCTCTCCTCCGTCACCTCGAAAATGGAAAACTGTACAACTGAATAGAAAGAAAATGTCATCCCATTTTTCCGGTTCTCAACGCTAGAAGTGCCTGCCTGCCTTCTTTGAAAATAATGTCCGTTTTGTTGAATCGAAAATATCATAATATAATTTGGTTCAAGCAATATTGTGTAACCAGTGAATCCTTACCCAGATTCTCAGAAGTCAGTCAGTCTCCCTGATATAGAGTAAAGCTGTGGACTGAACTATTTTCGTATCTACTGGAGCTCTATAAAAAATCTATGAGCCGAATTATCCTCCTACAAACTATGAACTGAAGCACTATTGAACTACTGAAGTATGGAAAATTCTCGAAAAACTTGCAAAACTACTCACTTTAACTACACGATCTCTTCGAATATTAGGCCTGAAATTAGATGTTGATTGTATAGCTGAAAGTTTCCCTACTGGTTTCTCACAGTTAAAAGTCTTGTCGAATGGAAAATATCATAATATAATTTTTTTCAAGCAATATTGTAGCTTCGATGTTGTAGCCAGTGAATATTGGGGAAGTTAGAAATGGCCGAATCTGGAATCTTCTTTCATGGGAAATCTTTATTTTCCACGTACAGGCATTGCATTAAATGCAATCAGTCCAAATTAACAAGACTTAATTCTCACAATAAATGAAGTAAAAAGCAAAATAAAAGAAATAAGAACATAATTTTATATTTTATCACTGTTTTCTGGTTGGGTTCCAACTTAAATATTATCAACTATAAAGTATTTGGGATACTGATGTGGTTGTTTTCTCTTATTATCTATCAATCAAGTATTGACTGTGGGTGTTTTACTATTGAGACACGCGTAATTTATCTGTTGCAAATGGTTTCTTATTATTCATCCTTTTGTCATTCCTTCTTTACAAAAGCTAATTTAAAAAAATACATGAATATTGCGAAATAACTTTATTTATAATGTTCCATTGTAGCATTGTAGCAACTGTAGCAACTGTTAATTCTCTATAACAGATCTCCAAAACTATGGATTTCTGTAACTGAATGTATAAGTGAGGTCTGCTATGGATTTATGATGTGATTTTGGAATGACTGCTGTAGATGAAATGACTAAAGGAACTGAGAAAACTCTATCCTAATACTAAATCTGTTTGATTTCATCTCATAATTAATTTCGTTTGAAAAACCTATTTATAAATAATATCATTGAGAACCCGATAAATTTGTAGACAACATCCTGTATAGCACTGTTATTAATATTAGAATAGCCGCACAATAGATCGATTATCAAATTGAATAATCACATTAAGCTAGATTATTGGGATTGAACTCAGGGTAATCTAGATTTAGAATGTATCACTTCGGTATGACAGTCCCGGTTCTTGGAATACCTTGAAACTTTTGCTAGCGCAACTTATACGAATTAGCTTGAAGCTCGTTTGATCCATTAAGCTCATAGCTAGCACTACAATAAATATGCGATACAATTCAATGCTGTACACGGGTTCACAACGCTTCATTGGTTCCCAAAATCTTCCCACATGACATGAGCTCAAAAATTGTCAGCATCCCTGCACTCCGGTACAGAGTGAACATTCACGTAAACATGTACTTGTTTGCAGCAGGAAACGTTGAGAGACACACTTGATACCGTAAATATATACTGGACTGAATAAAGTAGGTCAAGTTATATGTAGATTATGATCATGCCATTCTGTGCTTGCTTTGGACAAAAATAATTTTTTCCGAGACTCGCAAAGAGTGAGTGAGTGTTATAAAGTGGCAGATTTTGAAGGCCCAGAATCATTACTAGGTAGTATTTCAACACTTCATTGCGAAGTCTTTACATACGGGCTTTGTACAATGGCAGATTATTCCATCTGAACCTATAGCCTCCAATGGATAATGTTTCTAGTCTGACAAATGCGCATTCAAATACGCCGGCGGCGTTCACACCGGCACGATATGCGATATGCGATTTATCTTAAACGATACGTGAGACGCGACACGCATGGACAGATACTTGAAATGTAGAGGGAGGCGATAAAAATGGTTCACACCGAGGCGATTGTGCAATATATCGTAAGCGATGAATCGCACCAAGTGCTGCATGCTATCGGTCTTTGCGATTAGTTGCATACGATACTAGGAAGGAATTTGTTAAGTAAACAGACATTGCGTCATACTGAGCCTACAATATAGTACTCCAATATTCTTTCTCCTCTCTCCTTCATGCTATTGGTACATTACGATTAGTTGCATATTGACTTCGAGTAGTCAACATGTCGGGAAGAGAAGACAAGGCTGTATTTCATTTTATTAATTTAGTCAAATCTCGTCAGTGCATCTGGAATGACCCAGTACTTCCTTTTTTTCCTCATCCTACGCCTGAGGAACCAATGAGCTACTACAACATCCTCCTCACTTGAGCTCATTGTGACTAAATTAGTCTCGTTGTTTTGAATTGTTCTGAATTTAGAAATAAATGATGACTCATTGTCCCCCTTCACATTCTTATCGCAGAGGTGGCGTCGATTTATCGCCTGCAGTGTGAACCTTCCTTGCGATATATCTCAACGATATTTTCACTAAGATATATCGCATGTCGCATATCGTGCCGGTGTGAACGCCGCCGTACAGTAGAGTAGAGCATCAAATACTCGAGGAAAATCATCATCGCAGAATCGAACACACGCTTTTGAATTATATTATTGAAACTGTAGTCAAGCTACTCCAAACTGTCACAGACAATTCCACATGTTTAATTTTTTGAAGGTGATTACCCCAGATCATTGGATGCTCCTTCGTACAATTAGAAATGCTAAGCTTTACATCTGAACACCTATAACATCTGAGTTGAATCGTTATTGAGTTTAAATTGTAAGATTTGGTGTCTAAACCTTGCTTAATATAGACGATAGTTTGTCAGATTACTCCTTCAAAGATTTTTTGACTGATCGATCCCTTGGGTTGAAAGTGTAAGAGGAGGCTCTAATGCTTCAACTGCTTCAACTTATGCTTCACAGCTTTTCTGTTCTTTATCAATTCATCTATCTATCACAGAAAATTCAGAATAAACGGTATACGCAAATTCATCTGCTGCAAATGATCCTTTTGTGGATCCAATATCAAAATATATGGAATGATGATGGAATATATACCGTAGATTTAATAAATAACAAATACAGAATTCTTAGCGCTTACTTGAGGCATGTAAAGGATTTCGACCGAAATCTAGCTTTCTCCCCTCAGAGAGGCCCTTTTATATAAATAACTTAATCCTAACACAGGTTTGGGTGAGCAGTTGGCTTATGAATTACCAATTTAAATGATTTCATGTATAACTCAATTGCGAGCATCAAAGTTGTCGAGTACAATCCTCTACATTAATGAACATAAATATCAACTTGATGCCGAGAAGATTTGCCCTTCCTGTCGTTCCTCTTTGGAGTCTTTGGCGCATTTCCTCCTAGAGTGCCCTGTGTATGAAAATTATTCCGAGTCTTGTATATTATACCTTACATTAATAACATTTTGCAAGAGGAAGACAAAGTGATGTTGTTGTTGTCTAATTTAAATAAAGATAAAAATAAACATGTAAATATTTACACTATAAATGCGCTTGGCAAGAGAAGTGATTTGTTGTTGGAGATTGTTCAATCAGCAGAATAATAGGTTAAAAGCGAAAAGTTATGGTATACATATATATCACTGTTATAATCATGCCAGCTGAAATATAATCTATTCCGTCTATTCGCTTGAATTATTTGTTTTGTACTGTTACATCTTGTTTTTGTTGATTGTTTTGTCTCGATCAATGTATAATGTAACATCTCCTTTGTATAAGCGTGTGCTCAAAACAAATAAATGAATTGAATTGAATTATTCATCCTTTTGTCATTTCTTCTTTACAGAAGCTAATTCAAAAAAATACATGAATGTTCCGAAATAACTCAATTATTAATGAAGTTCCATTGAAGAAACTCAAGCCTTCGAGCTGATGAAACCCAAATTTGAGCTTTAAAACAAAAAAACCGAATGTTCAGAGTTTATTTTTTCAATAAAAGTTCCCTGAATGTTTGATGATGGAAGGAGAAGCGACAAGAAAAGACAAAACTACTAAAGGATGAATTTGCAGGGCGGAAGAATCGGTTATAGGTGAAAGAAAAAGCTTTCTTGTACATTAGACTGTCCCAACCTATTATCTATCCCTTCACTGTGTGCGTGCGAGCTTTCATCTTTTCCTCTCTCCAACAGCTTATACCCTTGTTCACACCCTCAATTTATATCAACCAACCCTCTCTCTCGCTCTTGACCCACTCACCCGATTCCTTTCTCACAACCACACTCTCTCTCACTCACGCGCTCTCTCGGTCGCCCACTTCCACACATTTACTCGCTTACTCGCATCTACAGTCTTCTCTCTCATTTGTTTACTCTTTCTACCTTACTTTCAACACTTCCGTTTTTTTCTGCCACTCATCCACTCACACTCATTCTGTCTCTCTCACACACTTTCGCCCACTCATTCTATCTCTTCCCCCCTCCGTCTAATTTATTCATATATATTCTCACGCATATTGTTTCTTTCTCTTTCTCTCTCCAATTGGTTTATTCCTCAAGAACAATACTAACATTAGCAATCTCTGTGAGTTTTTACTTCTTAGCTCAGGCAAATCAGACTTTTGGTAGGCAAAAATCGGTAAAAAGCTGGAACCGTTTTCAATGCACTCTAGGCATCCCAAGAGAGAGAATTTTATTAGAAAGAAATATTATACATAGGTAGACCTATACTTAGAAAATGAATATTTTCCACTATTGAAATAGCTCTAACTCAGGAACTTCTGGAAATAGAATTTTCAGGCTGATCTCAAATTTTAGGTAATACTTTATGCCTGGATATTTTATGCCCCCCAAACGTTATTCACAGCCCAGAAACTTAGGGAGCTCTTTCCCAGAATGATATCGTCCAAGTTATTGTCCATCACGGTCTTTTTTGGGCTAATTTGCCTAGACTATCTCTATTCTTCAACTGTCCCTCTACTATTTCTTTATCAGTCTCTTAATCCTCATTCATTCAACTATGACAATATTCTCAAGAAATACATTTTCCTTCTCTTTCACTCCCCAATATATTCATCCCTCAAGAACCAACCAAGAACATTACCAGCGTTCTCTCCCATGCGTTTTCTCTTAGCCACTCCTCTCGTATTGTCTGTCCATCACCTCCTCGTACTTGTTATTCTGGACAGGGCTTTTTTATTTCTCTCGTTGGCCCACCTATTCCCCCCTTCCCACCAGCCGGTAAATCACGACCCAGGTATGTTACTCATGCACCAACAATCGACAAAGGACGGACAACAACAACAACAACAAAAACGGATGTGTGTAGGCCTCAAGCCATTGAATAGAATTTGTGTAGACCAGCACGAAATGACCTTGAACTTTTAACAGAGTCGGTCGAAGATGAAAGAAGACTCCTACTGGGAGCTTGAAAAGTCAAATGAACTGTAATTTTCCAACAAATTTTCGATTTATTGATGTGTGAACATGAATTGCATTAAATTCCACTAGCAGCCAACATCTGAAGAATATTCATAAGAGTTTTCTCAAGAGACCAATGAAAGCATGCGAACCGGAATTCGACGGGATCTTCGAATCAATTTATCGTCAATAAATTGATCAGTGAACATTGAAGATCATAATGTGATGAAGCAATGCAGTAAATTCAATGTTTGAGCTCTGTAGGCTTCTAGGTTCAGCGTTTCTATGTTCTGTCAGATTTAGATATTTTTTTAAATTTTCCGGGTGAGATCAATTAATGAATAAGATTCACTCAAGGAAAAAACAATACATGTACTTTATTTTGAATTATCGTTTTAACCCAGTGTATTTTTTTTCAATTAATCAAATGAGCTAATCGTTTCTCAAGCTCAGGAGCACATGTTCCTCAACAATTTACTAATTAGTTTTATCAGAATTTGTATCCAGAAAACATACATCATTATTCACAGTTAATGCACAATATGTCAGTTTGATGCCAATAGAGAGTTGATGACATGCTAACTTGATTGACAACATGTATCTATATAATATAGAAAAATGAATTGTGGTGTGTGTGTGTCCCCTTCATGCCAGCCTAAACCGATCACCCGATTGCGGTGAAGCTTTTGGGAATGTTTGGTCGCAAAAATTTCATGGTACTGGCTTTCTTAAGTATTGAACCTATTTGGAGAAATTCGAATGGAAACATCGATGAATGCTCGTTTGGGCTTGGTATTGGGCTAATCATTAAAATCGGATCATTGGTGTTTGAGTAATTGATGTACCAACATTAAAAACTGATCGAAATGAAATCATTCTCCTTAGTTGTAAAATCGGTTAAAAAAATTATGATTACAGTAGAGCATAATAATCATAAGAAATTTAAAAGTTGACTACTATTACAGACTAAGATCATAGGATAATGTTCCACATACTGAAAAATATTGAACTCGTGAAAAAATCATAATACTCGCGCAATAAATTTTATTATACCATAACTTTTTCTAGATAATCTTTGAAATGAATAAATGTTTCAATTTGAAGAATGTGGAAAATTTATGTAAACAAAATAATCCCGCATAGGAATTACACCTGCGCGACTGTTCGTGGAACTTTCCATAGCTCAAGTGGCTACATGCGGCAATACCTATCCAAGTACTCAATTACTTACAAGAATTTGTTTTGGGATAGAAATCAACTGATACGGCTCGTAACAGCTTTTTGTATCGAGCAGAGAAATTAGATAAAGAAAGTCACCCAAATATTTCAGGTTGGAATGTGTTCAACGTAAATGGATTTAAAATGTTCAAGTTTTTGGATATCGTACATTTAGTCAGTCTGTCGTGAACGTCTGCAGTGTTGCAGCACTGACAGTGCAGAGTCGACCCCACTGTGGGGAAGAGAATCAATTCATCAGTTGACCGTAGTGCGAATAAACAGGAGGATGTGCAGTGTGGCTGGCCAGCCAAAGGCCATGTGGGCCATTGCAACGACTGCTGGTGCTGTAGAGAAACGTAAACAAACGTAATTGGCAAGTGGAGCGTGCTGACTGGCGATGTAGCTCTGTGGCCCTGTTTGCAAATCTCTACACCAAGATTTACATTCATTGTCCAGCAACTGACAAAACGCAACGCGCAACATACAAAAGTACAATAATAAACTCTGCGCTCTCGCTAACTGCCTTTGTAATTGGTGTTGGAAGTTTCGGGAATAATTCGCTGCCATTTCCCGGCACCCAGACACACTCTACACAACAGTCGGCTGTAGCTCATAATTATTTATAACTTAGCGTTGCACATTCGTTCCCGAATTTAGTTTAAAACAACAAGACCTTCCCAGTCCGATTGATTTATGTACTTTTCGTCCCTCATTTTCGATTTGCTGCAATAACACTCTCAATCCGACAATTCACAATCGACTGTCACTTGCTGTTCAATCCAGTAATAAATTCTTTCAATAATTGTTTAGCGATTTGTTCTGTATCTCTAGAAATAATCCAGATATAAAAGCGTTATAAATGGGTACAATATGAGATAAATAAAATCAGACAAGAAAGAATAATTCGAGCAAGCCAACAACTACACAACTGAATTTGTCGCGAGTTTCTCAAGTTTCTCAAGTGGTAGTAGTGATTGTGATGAACAATGAAATCTACAGTTCAGTACAAGGTTACGTTATCGTAGTTTATAAATCGGTCAATCATTCTTGATCTTGGCGAAGCCAATGAAGAAATTAAATTACTCAAGGTTTTAAAAAAATGACAGGAACCAATGAAGGAATTTCCCAAGGGTTGGCAAGGGTTGTGGAAGACAGACAATAAAAAAATTACTTGAGGTTTTAAGAGAAGAATCCGTTAATGATAAGTCATTCTGCCACATTGCAATGACAATGAGCACCATTAAAACTCTTTACTCAGAAAATGTCGTTGTTTAAGAGTTTTTTGTATGGAAGTTAAAAATTATTTGGAAATTAACAATTACAATCTGGTATACATAAACATATTATAAGTTTTCTGGTGTTCAACTTTTACGGAAACTTTTCGAATGAGGACCTGAACAGCTTTTTGTATTGTTGAAGGAGGAAGAAGGCGTATAAAGCCTATCGTAGCCTGAAAGGCCGCTTGAAGTTTAAGCACTTGAAGTGGGTTGGAGGATTTGAAGGCTTAGAGACCTTAGATTAAAACGATACTTCCCGCATAGAATAGTTCTAAGTCTGCAAAACAAGGCCTAAGCAATGAGAAGGGCTGATGTGATAAGAGTCATGGGGACTAGATTGAGAATCAAATAAACTAGTGGATGAAATCACTAAGACCAGGACTACGAAGAAAAAGATATTGCTTGAGCGATTGAAAGACAAATAAACCCACCAAATGCCTTTCTTTACCTCATGTAGAAAATAACATAATTATTTTTAAAAAATGGGGGGGGAGCAACTTCTTCCATGACTCCCTTATCACAACTAAATAGGGAAGTGATAGCCGTGAGCCGTAGCAGGTATCTGTCCAATCAGATATAGATAAGCTGCGTTCTCCAAGGCACTCTTTGTAACGGTGACCGATTGGATTGGCCAGAAAGAAAGACACTGTTCTTTGCTGTAAAATCACTTCCTGGTGGTTCAGAACCCACCTAAAACTGTAGGTCCAACTCATCAACCACCATAATTCAACTCATTACTCACGCACAGGCCTCAGACTATGTGGGCTTCATCCTACAAAAAAAAGAATCACAAAACGAAATGCAGAATGTCAGAGGCATGTGAAATGATATAGCGCACATATTTCCAATAAATCCAAAACGACTTTCTAAACCATAAAATATTTTCGATGATGCAGTTTTCTATGAAGATTGCCTCCAAGCATTTTACTTGAAATAGTTACAATTATGTAATCGCCATTCGCCCTGAATAGTTCTACTGTGTTTATTTTCATAAAAGTGCACGGTTGAACCGGAGGGTTGAAGGAACATCCTAAGGTGGCAAAAAATATTTTTTTCTTGCTTAACATACGCCTATTCACAGTTCTCCGATTATATCTTCTTATCAAAATGAGCAGAGACCTGTATCGGACTTCAAAACCTTTTAAAGTTGTTGATCAAGATGAGAATTCTTTGTTTAGAGAGCATACACTTACGAAGAAACAATATCTGCTACGGAATTCTACCATTCAAAGGATACTTTGTAATAAAGCGAAGTTAATCAATTTTCAGTACTCATTCATCATTGAACTTTCAATCATGGAGTCTAGCAATCATTTCATCCATTATATCTGACCAGGACTACAGAGAGAAAGATCTTGCTTGAGTGATTTAAAGACAAGTAAACCCACCAGAGTAAATGTCTTTTAAATTCAACATGATTTATCTTGAAAGAGCATTTCATCAAAGTGTTTTCGGCACTCATCTTTTACTGCAAACTATCCCTTTTGGAATTAATGATGAACGACACTCTTCCATTGAAAATGAAATTTAGTTCCGCGTTAATCGTCAAGATTTCCCTTTGACAGAGCAGTTTTCCCCTCTCAATTCCCCTCCTACGTCCATTTCTTCCTCTTGAAGCTGTTGGAAAAAGGAAAATTGTTGTATAGTCTTGCAAGGGCTGGAGTCCAAGGTAAGAGTGTGCACTTGAAAGATCTGCAGGGAAAGATAAGAATGAATGAAGAATTTTCAGCCCTCCATCAGCCGTAAACAGGACTCTATGGAAACAGGACTCTTTTGAAGTTGAATTCCATTCAGGAGATTACTGTTGTAGGAACGATGGGCATCTTTAAAGTGGAGAATGTCTTTGTTGTGGTAAGAAACCACTTTAAAATTCTCTCATATTCCTCTCAGCGATAAAGAAACTTATTCGTTGTACGGCTAACTGCAGGTAATTAGTTCCAATTAGTTGGAAACTCTTTATACAGCACTTTTAAAGGAGCTGGAAAAGTCGGAAGCAGAGTTACAGCACGCTTGTAGCCGGCAGGTCTATCCAACCTTTGTATGACTGACTTTTCATACAATAATCAATCCTACGTCAGGATTCACTGTATAATAAGAGAGGGGCGACAAGTAACACTTTCTTAAATTGAAACGATCGAGATGAAAGTAAAATAGACATTAATTTTTTGGGTTTGTAGGTTCTCTTCCAAGCAATCATTATTGGAAAAACCTTATTCAAGTTGAAAATCAATTACTGATTGTTATGAATAAGGAATGAATAAGAAATGGATAATTTATTATGGGAATATTAAACACAAAGATACTTAAATAATTTATTCATCGCCTTAATTCAATCTTGCTGAGTTGTTGTTCCCTTCAAAAGTTTTTCATGGTTTTAGGAATGATAAACTACTACTTTGTTTTGCATTACATTTATGATTCTTGAAGGGCTTATTATTAATAATTTTCATTATCACTGTTAAGTTATCAGAATTGAAATGAATAACCACTATAATCTTACTGGAATAAATGGAGATGAAAGGTTCAATGAATACTGTGAATTTTAAAGCCATTGAATGTAGGTAACTTTTATACTTTCAACATTGAGATAAATCAAAGTGTTTTAAGACTACTCCAGAATCCTGCAGATTATCCCACATCCCAATGTTCTCAACTTATTCTATCATCAAACTCTCAAACAACTTCTTTTGTTGCTTACAACAATATAATTGACATCTAGCAGCTTATTTGAAGGAAAGTCACCTGTCTCTTGCAATGTGCAATTATGTTTTTGCCAATAATTCACAGAAAATATAATAAGAATGGAATATGTCTATGTTTGTGAGTATATTGCAATCATTGATGTTTAAGAAACATATTGTTGAAAGTAAAACTTATAAGCAACTCATATGAAAAGTTTATAAATAGCTTGTAACCTACTTTTACTACTGAATTAAAGGATCACTGATACAGGTAAAAAATACTATATTGTTGAAATTTAAAAACATTTAGTGTGTCCTATCAGGAAATATGATTTTTTATTTTATTTAAGTGAATAGGATTGGGAGTGAATAGTTAATAGGAGTGAATGGGATTTATGTTTATCGATAGCTCATGTGGATCTCATTCTATATAATTAAAAATTGGTCACGCGGTGAGCGTGGTGTTCAAGTGATCGAGATGTTCAGTCACGACCGCTCAAGACTGCGCTTGGATGGGTGACCGTGCTTCAATGACTAAAAGCTTATTAGTTAAAAGTTAAAAGCTTTATTATCACTTACCCGATGGTTCGGAACCCACCTAAAATAGTAGGTCCACCATGTTCCCCGTAACATGGCACAAACGGCGAGGTGGAACTATCTGTAAGGGTCTCTCCACCATTAAAAGCCATACGCTTATTATTATTATAATTAAAAATTAGGTCAGTAAGCAATAACTTTCCCATTTCTAGTTTTCTTGTAAGATTTGAATTTAGCGGTTATGGGCATCGGCTTCAGAGCGCGAATCCTCTACCAATAGCATCATGTATTTGGGATCAGGCTAGTTTTTTGAACACGCTCTAAAACGAGACAAGACTTGTCATGTTTTTGGTGCCGGTTCGATAGTCTGAGAAGTAGAACAATTTTTAGTAATTGTACAGTATTTTACAATGTGACATGTGATGTGAAGCGTGTAGCTTTTCTTTTAAATGTTTAATATTAATTATAATTATTCAAGTTATAAACCCATTCTTATTTATAAATTGATTCACATTCATACCTGAGATTAATTTTAAAGGTTTCATCCGCCTAGAAAGATAATAAGAAATCTTTTCTTTCACAAAACACAATAAATTATGCTTTGATAAGGAATATTTCAACAAACCCGGTAATACACACAAAAAATAATATTAATAAGATTAATATGGTAGAAATTTTATGCTGTATCCAACCTGAAACTAAGAAAAACAATGTATTGTGTCTAATATACTTTTGGAATGGTATATTGTTAACATGAAAGAAAAAGTAGAAATTAGAAAAGATTGAGAAATATTTATTATGTTGTTATTGTGATAACTCTCAATTTTATTTCAAATATTCACGGTTGTGCAGGAAATAACCTAGAACTTGAACTAGAAAGGCATAGGGTCATAACAGTTTATGGGGAACTAAATTTGTGAAATTATCTCAATCTATAGAACCATTATCCTTTTGTCATTTTTCTTGGCTAGTTATACCTGTTTTTCAGTTGTTCTATGGAAAATACTTGGTAGCATAGCTGAAGTAATGACTACTCGTTTCTATTTCAGTTTTAGTGAGACTATTATTTGTAGTAAATGATGCATTATCTGTAGCGGGAAAAGTAAAATTTTTTATGAAGAGACGACCGAGTCTAATATGAATTTTTCTGCCTAGAATGGTATGTGCTCTGTTCGCGTTGGTAGTAAATAATATAAGTTATTATTTTTTGTTATAATATTTCAGCATTTTTTTGTAGTGGACAGAAATGACTGATTCCTGTATGCAGTTCTAACGAATTTCTTTTGGGACTATTCTGTCCTGAAGAGCTAAACTAATAGAGACCAGGACCATCTTTAGTTATTTTGGAATATTTCGGAGAGGCATGAGTCTTCTATCAAGTTGCTAGAGGTTTTACAACAAAACAAGGTGAAATCTATATAATTTTAATATATTTTTTCGAGGGAGAAAAGCTGCAATCAACATTAGTTCAAAACTGCGTTCCAAGACATTAAGTAAACAATAGTATATTTATTTGATGAACCAGACAAATTAAAAGACTTTATCATGTAAGATGTAAGTTAATAGTCATCAATCATTATAGGGAAGTATTTTAGATTGAGGTTTCCCAATCTTTGATAGTTCATTTTATCTGTAGTATTTATATTTGGTTATTATAGTCTGTATTAGGCAATTATACTGTTTTTTGAAATTATATTTGAGGATTGAACTTCACTTGATGTCTCGTCCCTATAAATTCACCAATCAGATGTTAAAATGCATTTAGATTTAGTTTTGACCTTCCTGATTTTCAACATTTCCAAGAGGTGTTCCAATAGTAGGAATATTTATCATTTTTTCCGCTTATACTTTACCAGTTAATATCCAGTTAATATACTTTACCAGCTATAATATCCTACTAATACCGGCAACATAGCCAATCATGTCTATTCTATTTATTAAAGGTGATATTTTTGTTTCAGTTGACGTAGTTCATTCAGTCATCACCATCATCCAACTCATTACTCAAGCTCAGGTCTTGAAACTATGTGGACTTCACTCTCCAAAAAAAGTTTCAATCATCGTTATTTATTGAGATGTAGGACTGTTTAATTAGTGTCTACTAGTCTCTTTCGGCTAAGAAACTAAACTTCCATTCGATTCAATCGAAATAATTTTGACAAATGTTAATTTTCTAACCGATTATTAGTAGTTCACGGCGGTCTATAGGCTACATAGTGCTACACTGTTGAGAGTATCTTGAATTTTTTCTTTTGTTTTGTAACCAACGATTTATTGACATGCGTAGGAGTTTCAGTACCTTGTTCATTGTAAAAGTCTATTCAATATTCATTCATTCATCCTTGTGCCTGGTTCTGGTTCTGAGTGGACATGGGTAAGCTCTTTCAGCCTTTTCTAAAGAAAAAAAAACTTAAGCCTGCTTGTTATTCATAGTACTCATACTCGTTCCTTACAGCAAGGTGCGTTGGAGCTATTATACATCTTCCTATTCTATTGCCTATCTTTTATTTTCTATTGACAGAGTATCCATTAGAGAAGATAAGTTATGCATCATTCTGTTCATTTTGACTCGTCTTTTTTTCCAGTTCACTTTGGGGTAATATATTAATTTTCATTTTACAAATTGTAATGATTATTTGAAGATTAAACATATCTTCTGATTTTAAGTGGTTCTTTGATTATTCCTTCTGAAGGAAGAACTCAACGGAAATAAATAGTTGCATACCCACTGGTTACTAGTTAGGGTGAGAGAACAAAGAGCGTACGAGTCAAATCATTCTATTCGATGCTATGTAACAGAGAATTTACTGTCAGTTGATGAGAATGATGTCAAATAATGGAGATTGAACTATTTAGAGTATTGGCAATCCAATGTTCTCTACCAACTACCAGTCCTAACAGGGACAGTGATTGAAGAATAACCCAAAAAAGGCCTGATTGATGATTTAAAAGCATGATATGGACTTCGTCTCAAATTTTAGAGAAAAGTTTATTTAGTATTTCTCTGACTCCATCAATCTATGCTTGTACTTCTTTTGATAATCTGAACAAATCATAATATTATTAAAATCATCGATAACTGATTTCTTCAAGTAAGTAGAATTACTTTCAGAATCATCGTGTCGAAACCGTAATGGATTGTTATATTGTTTTATCATGAATAAAATTCACATTCAAGGTGGTAGAGTACTTATTCCAGATTGAGAAAAATTGATCCAAGATATGGAAATTAAAGATTATTTTGCTTTTTTAATTTTGCGGACTCGATTTTTCTCTACATTAAAAATACGAAATAATTAAATTGCGGAAAAGCGTTGTGTTGAGTAATCAAGAAACACATGATGGAAAACTAGACTTCAACGAAATAGTCATAAAAATTTGGTATACCGCCGGTGCAATAAAAACTTGTTAAAATTGCTAGATGGGTGTTGGAGAAGCACCGTATCTTGCATGTTTTTCGAAATGAAACCAGTTCTGGTAGTTGGCGTTGCCGGGCATTTACAAAGTGCCTTGTTTAATGCCGCCATTTCTTCTGCAACTGTACCGGCGCCAAATTCAAACTAATCCAATTAATTCCGGAAGCAATATCGTTAGCAGTGCTTTTCCCAGCTATGGCAAAATAGGGCGAAACGGAAAAGCTGGTGGAAAAAGTGAGATTAAACACGGTTTGGGCTGACGGCCTTCTAATTGGTCTTTTTCCGAGTAGAGGGAAAATGGTCGGTCGGGAAAGCGAAGCACTCAAACAGGGTTCGCCTATCAATAGGTAATTAGACGTTATCTCTTCTACCAACTGCCAGCTCCAATTTTCAAGTGAAGTACAAAAACCAACAGTGCAAGATTGTTTTTGAAGTAGTCAAAAGTACTGATTTGAATTCCCTGTATAGGTTTTATGCAGATTTATACTCAGTGAGAATTCATTTTAGGCGAAATCAAAGAGTTTTCCCATAAGGACTAATTGATTGTCAGACACAAATGATTCTTAAAGGTAATGGCATCTTGAAGACTAGATAGTTTGGGCAGAATATGATAAGGATAACACTAATGCTTACCTGTAAACTCCATGCATCTGCCAGCTCTAAAAGCAGAGACTATATAGAGCAATCTTTGGCAACATTCTATAGAGTGTCCAGGTTAGCATTCAGCATTAGTGCCAATGTAGTTCAGCCCAAACTCTCCTATAAATAATATCATAGGTCATAGAGATATCACTATTTCAGAAAAAAAAATACTCATAAAAGCAAAGAGAAACTCATTATAACATTAAATCATTTGACAGACAGGGGTGAAACTAGAAATTTTCTTGGTTGGGAGAAATGTTTTGAGGAATCACCAACTAACTACTAACTTGCCCAACTAACTCAAGAATTAGATTTCTACGGTAAATTTAACGACTTGCAGTAATTGTAATTGAGAATGAATAAATAATACACTCACGTAGGTTGAAACGTTTTCGAATCGTGATGATTCATTTTCAACATTTTCATCAGGATTCGAAAAAGTTTCAGCCTACGTGAGTAAATTATTTATTTATTCTCAATTTAAAATGGCTGCGTCATTGAATTTACCGTAAAAAGTTTATACATATTAACAACGCAGATCGTCATGGATACAGAAATTCAATAATTTAACTCAAGAAGATATTTACACATTAATCATTCATAAAATGAGCATTTGTGGGCAATTGGCCAGTCTCAAACCATATAAGCTACATTAAAGCTCAAAGTACCCAACCAGTATGCTAACCATAAAATTTACAATGAGCTCAGTTAACTGACATCATAATTCGATTAACAACTTTTTAATAGCCCTCTGAAACACTTCAGTTACCTTAATAGGGGTGGGTGCACCGTTAAACATCTTTGCGCCCTTATAATGACGCCCATTCACCATCCGTCTATAACCATGCTTTGGCCACGTCAAAAAATGAGTATTTTGTAATATTTAAAATAATTTTTCAAATAAAAAGAGTGAAATTGAACTGAATTATTACTGCCACCAATAGGTGTTTCTCTATGGAAAGTTTATTTTGAAATGACCTTCATATGCAGGTTCACTTTCATGGAGGAAGGGAATAATTTAAGAAGATCATGATCATTTTTGCAATTTCCAATATGCAATCTATTCTTGTAGGATTATCGAATATTAAGAGTCAAAACAAGTTGAAATATCTGGATTCATTTCTATAAGTTTGGTTGAAAGAATCATAAACAGTTTTCAAAGTGAGTGTGAAAACGAGAATTTTATAATGAATGAAGCGCCTACGCTATAAGAGGTTGCTGAAAACAATTCAAGGTCTTGTGTAAGCTGAACCTCAAATACATCAAAACGTTCAGTAATCCCTTTATTTACATCTCTTTTAATAGCTCTTTATGCCTCTATTAACTTCCCTATTAATACCTCCTGAATAGAATTTAGATTTAGATTTGAAAAAGTATGGGAGACAAAGTCAACGATAATATCCTATTTGATGGTGAAAAAAGATAGTACTTCATTCAAGAATATTTCTCATTATCAACCATTAGATTGTTAATCTTCAAACGTTATTTCAAAATCAGAAATTTGGAGAATATCACTCAACAATAAAGATATTAACGATTTCTTCATGATTAATTCTGGGCATACTATGAAAATTTTTAATACAATTAATTATGCAATTAATTATTATTGTATTTTATTTCAATTGAATCAATTCCTACTCTGTATTCTCGTAATAGTACTCTAAAATAGCACTCGTGTTGTGTGTGAGCGAAGTCATTGGACTCCTAGCCAATCGTATTGTAATGAAACACCTGAAAGAAGAGAAAATATTCCTCTTTCCTTTCTGCTGATGTGTCAATAATAGCTTCCGTTAGCAATAACAAGCATGTTTTATTTACTCCCCCCATTCTTTCCCACTCCATGTAGTCATCCAGAGGATTACAGAACAACATCATCTGTGTCATAGATTTTTATAGAACAATCTTGAAAATCTCATTAATTCTCGTTCCTACTGGAATGTCAAAAATTTATATAAAGCGAATTCTCATGTAAACACCAGTTCAGTTGTTGTTCAACATTCGTAATGAGTGGCAGTGTCCTGTTGTAGTCAATACAGACCGTTTCCGGTGAGCGCTATTACAGACTGTGTTATACAAATGTTCAACGTGTTAATGTGATAAACGCAGAATATTGAGACAGTTTATCATTCAAGCTTCTTTAACAGTTCATACAGTGACAAGACTGTGCCTAGTGTCTAAACTGCTATGTCTCAGACGTTTCCTTCTTGAACAATTTATTGAACAGTTATTTGTTAAATACGTAATCAGCCTTTTAATAGTTAGTGATTAATTTTGAAGCAGTATTATAACAATATAATATATTCTTTATTAGCTGAACATAATTGATTCATTTGCTCCTGATTGATTTATTTTGTGTGACATAACAGATTAGTGCAAGTTGTAAGTAATTTGTGTGAATAAAGTGCGAGTGTTAATTTAAAGTGTTTCCAGCATTATTTTAGAGATGAAACCCGTAACAGTATTAATTATCTGTTGAAAATAATGGGATGAATTGAAAAAGCTACGGATTAAATAACATAATTTTTTGGACCTAAGAAACTAATCAGACAGTTCAATAAACTATAAACTAAACTGGTTCTCTATCAAACATGAGATCAAACACCGAAACTATACAAAATAAAACTTATTCTGCCTGACTCAAAAAGCTTTTCAGGATCCAATGAGTTATTTGTATAGTCCAACAGTGAAGTGAAATGGAATTTAACTAGTTCTCCATCAAGGATGAGTTCAAAATTTCCCCGTGGAAGTGGAAATATTCAATTGATTCGGTTTATTGCTTAAAATCTCATTGAATTTTTCATATTGTGCACTGCGGCTGAATGCTTTTGACAAACTCGTGAAGCTCCAAAGGTTTCGTTGCAGGCTTTAGAAAAGGACGACGCTCATTACAACTCAGCAATGAAATGAAAGAGAATACCTGAACATTGAGCGCATACTTGACCCACACGACACGACACGATACGAGACTCTCATGCAGTCGTCGAATGGAAATTGCAAAATGAAAGCTGTGAACAACTGCATGAATTGGCGGCAATGGAAAAAAAGAGAGGGTATGAGAATGAGAGGGGCGACGAACAACTTGAAATTTTTCATCCTATTACACAGCTCTGAAAGGGAATAAAAGAGAGGCGAAACACAATTTCGTCCAATCGAATTTGTTGGAATTATTCTTCATCAATAATTTTATTGTGCCATTCCACTGATGAATTTGTTTTCGGATAATTCATGGAAAGTACGATTTCCTTTTTCTACTTGTAGATGTATATGGTTATTCTACATAAAGAGGGGAAAAATAAAATCAATTGAATAGGAATGGCCAGGTAAATTATCGCATTTTTTTCAATAATCAATTCTCTGTAGCGGCACGCAATGTCTTAATAATAATTTTTAATTAAGTTAAATAGTGTAATCTAGTGAATAACCTTTGTTGGAATTTTTTTTACATTAGTTAGTTTAAACTGACTATGTGGGTTTTATTTCAAATACATTTCAAAAACATTATCATTCAAAATTAATATCTCTGAATAAATGGAAGCGATTACTAAACCTTATGAGAATTAAAATATTTAGCGTCAGTTAGAAAATAACTTTCTCTCTGATAACACTTTATCATTGTTTTGATTATATTACTCATACATAGTATATTTGCAATTACGGAATAACAATTAGTCATAATCCTATTAATCAGTAATTTTCCTTATTTATTGTTTATTATTTATTCTGATTACGATTAGCCTTCTAGCGAAAGCAACTTATCAAGTGTTCATATGATTTTCATATGATTTATGATTCACATGATTTTCTCATTATAAGTTAGTCTTTATTACCATGCTATAACGTGTACTTGTGTGTGTGTGTGTGTGTGTGCTCGAATTAAGTTATTTTTAAAAACTCTTTGTGTTGTTCGGCACCCTTAACGAGCTTTAAAGTTTAAGTTCGTTAGGTTGAGTTAGGTTAGATTAGATTAGTTTTTTGTTGGGTTGAGTTATTTAATTAGGTTAATTATTATTAATATAATGAAATCTTCATATTCAATATAATTAACTAGCTGTATATTTGACCTGTTGAAACTATGTTTACTTTCTTTTCGCAAATCGACATCTAACCTATAAATTTTTCTTTTCACCTCAAACGGTTGAGATG
The DNA here is from genome assembly GCA_948455865.1 of Conomelus anceps. NCBI lineage: Eukaryota > Metazoa > Arthropoda > Insecta > Hemiptera > Delphacidae > Conomelus > Conomelus anceps. The sequence goes on from OX418220.1 coordinate 52,460,856, forward strand.
TAGCTACGCAACTTGGGTACACTGTAAAAAACGCGAAGTTCTTTGGTCTGCCGTCAAATAGCACTCACTTAACTACATCATAATATTTTTTCAAATGCGAACAGAGAATATTAATATAAAGAACATTGGTGTGGTAATAATTAACTGTAAACTTAAATACGGTGAACATTCTTCATCCTTCCATCTATGTTAATTTATGTTTGTTAGTGTCTGAAATTAAGTTTCGACTTTAGGTTGGTTTGTGACTATGTTCCATTATAGACCAACCATTCAAGGGTTGAATGGTATATGGGTCCATGGTTCTATGGTAATAGAGCCTTTCCATGTTGTACTTAAAAAAGAACGCTTCAAGTCACGTTCATAAATACGGCCCTGAGCAATGAAATTTGATTCGAATTAAAAAAAAGTATATATCCTGCTTTGAGTTAGAAGTGTTGGGCGAACGCGGTTGACTGTTCACAGAACTTCTAGTAGATAGATAGATAGATAACGAATTTATTGTGATCATTTGAAATATTGCACATTACAATAGATATCATAAATTTCAAATAAAACAAGGAACAAGTCAATACAATTCATTCAAAACTTAAAAACTCAATTGGCACGGCTCATGCCGTCAGTCAGAGTTGGAAGTTTATTGAACGAGCGAAGCGAGTTCTTCCTTTTGACTTGAGGCTCGAGGCGTTGTGTGTTTGTATGTTCCACGATAACTTTCCAACGCCTTCATCAATCACCTTCAAATTTGAAACACAGATTCTTGGTATCTTTAGACAGGTCAAGTTCGTTGGCCAATAAAATTAACCGACTCCTTCATCCTTTTTGAGGCGAATCAAATAGGCCCTTCATTGATATATCTATATATCACATATATTGAAAATAGTTGTTTCTACGATTCTACCATATGATGGCATTCGCAATAGATTTCAAAATATATTTTGAGTTATTATCAGCTGTAGGTGAATATAAATGTGATCAGGTTTTTTATAGAATCCCTATTTGATATACTAATTTCATTACCTTGATATTTGGATATAATTATGAACAGCTGTTTTTTATGTGGTAAATATATCTACTAAATATATTCCATTGCCTTGATATATAGGTATATGATTACGGTAGGTCTTTTTTGTGGAAAATAAATCTGTGTATCAGAGGAACGATGAACTTGAACTTAATGTGGTATGTCTTGTGAATTTTTAAATAAGTATCTTCAAAGCAACCGTTTTTCGTTACTACCTTACCCCTACGATAAGCTTTCCAAATGAGTTTTCCTTCCAAAAATTAATTGTTTGCAAGCGAGTTCTCCAGCCCGTTGGGCTCACTAGTCTATTCAGAATTACATCACAATAATATTTTTGATAAGATGGTCTCTCCAATTTATCATCTTTTGAAATTATTATTTCGGACAATAGTTTATCTCAACTGTATTTCTATGCCTAACCCCTTTGATTCATCAGCTGTTACTTTATTATTCTACCCTAGCGTTAACATGAGATTATTTTCAAAAACAACAAGACTTATAAATGCAATCTAATCAATAAATAAACAACTATATCCGTCTAACAATTACTATTATCTCCACGGTTGAAAATCTCGGCACCAAGAATGCACATAAACACATGAAAGGAAGCAATAGCAAAATAAACACATACAATAAACACATAAACACATACAAGCAATAGCAATCAGTAAATAAATATACAGTGTACAAAAATTCAAAATGTTTGAAATGTTGATGAAGGTAGACTAATCGTAAATTGAAAGTGATTTGAGCATTACTATAATGGTTTGAGGATACATTGGCCTACTATATACTAGATTATTATTCGGGATATATTAGTATTTGGGGACCTGATTAATTCAAAATATAACACTCCGGTTGTTTTTAGAAATTATACTCTAAAATCAATTGCTCACGATGCCTCTTCGAGATACCCCACCAATCTTCTCCGATTTTCACCATTCAATTATCGCAGTACATGTTCGTCATCTATAACCCAGCAACCAGAACTACTAGTATATAGAAGTTACAAATCCAATTGAGAGTATTTAAATTTTTAGAGTTCGGGTTGGAAACTGTGTAATATCTTTGAAGCCTACAAAGCCTTGCTCTCTCTTGCTACACACCTCCCATCTTTAAATTTTTATAAGTACCCGGGGAAAATGATAATCTGAATTTTGTATTTAGTTGAGAATTTTGTAACTTGTTCAACTCATCGTTTCCTTTCTCCACTCACTTTGTACTTTGACGTTTTCCAGACGCAATTTATTTGAAAATAAAAATACGGAAGCATACAGGAAATTATTTGCTTCCATAACGCATATAATAATACAAAATTGAAAAAATGATTGAAAACGTAATTACTATGTATAAAGAAAAAAACAAAAATTACAAGAGTGAATAAAATGCATACAGAGAAATAAAATTGAAACTAAACTGCATGCAGAGGCTACATAGCCTGAAAAATTAATAGAAAATAGAGTGAAATTGAAGTGATAATTATAAAAATCTATAGAGGAAAAAAAGAGAGAAACAAATTAAACAATTTAGATTGTGGGCGTGAACAAAAGCGGACTCTACAAATCCAATTGCTGTCTACATTCTCTACGAAAACGATAGAATCCCGATTTCAAGTCAAGATTATTAGAATACATATTAAAGATAAATAATGCCCTATTAATAGAAGATTGTTGATATTACTGTGAGGAATGAAAAATGTGAAATCAATAAAAATATCACAAAATTTCTATCCAGTCAAGGGCCGCTTCCAAACGAGATGTGGAAGCGATCTTACAAACGTTGCTCAGGAAACCGTGCAAGTCAAGGTGGAAGGACGCCGTCTGGAGAGGCCTTGAATTTGCAATGAATGGCAGGATAAAATCGTTTAAAATGTTTTCCGGACAACTGGCTGTCGGATATTGGATACTCTTGGTTTCTATTTGGTTGTTCTTGACACCGGAAAACGCGTTGGAGCGTTTCGAGATGGGATCGAGTCGTTTTTGAGAGGCAGTCATTTCGAGAATGGCAGCTTGGTGCTCGAGAGGTACTATGTATAGGTGGAGGGGGTTTGTAACGATGAGGTGTGTGGAGGTGGAGGATTGAAGACAAAGATACATTTTAGCTGCGTTTTCATTAAGGAAAAAATGGTCGGGTGGTTGGGGAGGAAATGTGTTTTTGTCGGAAACTAGTGAGAAACAGAGGTATTTCAGGTCCGAATGACCATCGATGAGTGACGGTCATGGTCGGACGCACATAGCCTTCTCTCTCTCACACACACTTCTCTCTCTTCATTCATTTTCTCTTGCTCTAGCTGTGTGCACCTTTCCACGGAGATCGGCAACTCATTTCTCACCGGCTGTGGCCCCCTAGAATCGTCATCCTCTCTTGCGCCTCCACCATTAGCCTCACTCATCCATTGTCTCACTCTATCTTCGTCTCTTCTCATTCAGGAAACAAAGCCCGACGATTTGGAGTGCGGTTCCGGCAAAATTACTATCTAGGACTGGGCGGAGGGTGACTTCGCCAAGCAATTTTATAGCTTGCAACAGCGGAAATCCTTCTCACTCCGCGCTCCGAATAACTCTGCATCTATCATGACCGAACGGCCGAAGAGGGCTGGCACACAAATTGCACTAGCATCAATCGCTACAAGACCTACGCTCTTCCATCACTATCCGTATAATGTTTCGTTCTATAGTATCATGTTCGAGATATTCCATGATTACCTTCCTTATATACAAAAACTTTAGTGAGTTTACCACATTATGTATCAGTACATTAGTCCTATGTCATGAGTTCTTTAGTCCTATGTCATGAGTTATAAGAATTTTATCAATTATTTCACATGAATACACTAAAGAAGCGGACTTTCACAGATCAAATTGAAATCTAAGCCCGTTATTGAATAGGGACCCAGTGACTCACCTACTTATTTAATCTGTTTACTCCTGCTTACATGATTTGTCAGCTTGTTTTGATATTTTTATTTATGTTTTATGTGTGTCTTGAAAATATTATGAATGGAAATTATAGAATAAATAAAAACCAGAAAAGAAGCTCAAATATGATCCAGTTTGAAATGTTGTGTGATCAAGTAACTGTATTATTAGAACAGAATAGCTCATTAGAAATAACAATAAATTGAAAAATGTTGCTTGAAATAAAGTAGAAAACGAGAGAGTATTAACGTATGGAGAATAATTGAAGATTCCCAGTACTATAATGTTTAATTGAGAAGATAATTAAAATAAACACTATTTTTTTGTATTTTAAGTAGTAATTTTGATAGTAGTAATATTATTAAGAAACAAATTTGAAAAAATCTATTTGAAGTACTTTCAGATTGCATCAATCAGCATGGAGGAATTAGAATCCAAAGAATGCTAGAAATGTGAGTTGCTGTGTAACTTGTATGAACGTAACAATACGTATAAAATCTAAGAATATGTCAATATTGGGAGAGAAGATTGAGCGGTTGAGTTTTTAATCGTGAATATATTCAGATAACGTTTTTTAGCAATCGTGGAATGGTAATTTATTTCAGTAAATTAATAAAATTTAGTTTTATTAACTATTGAACGCTTGGAAATACAGACCCGTGTTTAAATTTTAAAAGTCAGAGTTTTTCAGATTTAGCTATTACTTCCTTATAGGCCCAACTACAACGATTTTTTTTAATGGCATGGAATTTTCTGTAACTATGTAGATTATTTTGATACATACTGTCTATAATGTTTTTGAAAAACCTGAGCTCTGAAACAATCAATCAGTCAGATCTTTTCGGAATGATTTGTGAAAGGAGAATTCAGAAATGTATGTTTTACATATTCCCAGTCATTTCATAAATAATAGATTCACAAAAAACTTGATAAGGATATAGATGAATGAATAATAAATAACATCTACGATAAAATAACCTGAAACTTTTCCTGGAATACCTGTCTTGTCGTTGGAACTCTGAATTCGTGGTGTCTCAAAATTGCTTTTTTTTCCACTTCAATAAATTGATTTTCTTTAAATTTATTTGAGCTTGTCTGTTGTGATTCTTTGTTAAAAATGTATGATTATTTTTAAAATAATTATCTTAAACTCACTGCTGGCGATCAAGTTTCACTTCTGCCAGTAATGCCATATTTAAGCTTTATTCTAGAAATAAATTTTATTTTTATTTATATTTCAGGGGAGTGCTTGATTATATAGATTGTGTACATCGTATTCATATGTATGAATTTTGTACTTCATGAATGGCATTGAAGTATTCTAGTCTATAAGTATTTTATATATATATATATATATATATATAAAATATATATATATATATAGATAAACTGAACTTGTCAGTACTTTGTCAGGGAATGCCGTCTCTGTGACACGGTCCTAAAATCCTGGAATTCTTCAATTCAATTGAGGAGAATGCTCACTAGCTACTCACCCCCCCCCCCCCACGGGACTCCAACATCAACTCTTCAGTAACATACCATGGAACCACCGTCCCACCCTATATTAATGAACCAGTGGAATTCGTCTAATTACTACACCAAACATCTTCTTCCAGTAACTAGTGGGTCTCATCATGTCAAATTGTTTAAACCGGAAACCAAGCCTATTCTTCTCTTAACAATGCCATCAACACTCCCAGCCAAACTTGATAATTGGTATATTGTCGTCACAATGTCATTATTCAACCAAAATAAGGACGCCTTCTAAATATTTTCATAATAATTCTTGAGAAAACTTCCAGTTGACTTGTGTCCGAGCTTCAGTAATTGACCAAACAAAGAGAGGTCTCTGTTTCAAGTTTAACATTTGTCTGTAACGCATTTACAGTTAAACGCGTGGACGAAATTCAGTGAAATTAAATTCTGTTAAGAAATGCCCAGCGATGTATATATAAGAATTTTCGAAATTTGCTTGCGTTTAAAGGACATTTTAAAGGGGAAATAGTAAGGCTCTTGAGCCTTCTTCTATAGGAACATATGATTTTTAAATTGAGCTTCTCTATCTTATGCAAATGAAATCAGTTTCATAAATAGCCACTTATTCATATGAATAAAGTTATCATTCATAAGAATAAAATATTTTTTTGAGGGAAAAATCATTTATAATATTTCAATTACGTACAATAACAAGTGGATACTAAGTAAATGATATACGAATTTAATTAATATTGTTTCATAAACTCAATCATCAGACATATGAAATCTAATTTGAGCAATGAGCTGTCTTGCACATAGAAAACACAGCCTTGTTGATATAATACAGAGTGACGTTTGTGAAAAACAGACATGAATAGACTACGCGAATTAAATCAAGGGTTAGGTCTGATGACTGAGTTTAGTTTTGCGATGGTGATTATCATTCAGTACATCGAGTATGTTCCTCTAAGAAAGCATCCTTATTCCTGGGCGTGAGGTTCACTGTTCACAGAACTACCAGTGTAACTATAGCTTACTACTTGAACGACCCGGTAATAATTTGTCAACTAAAGTAATTGACGTGATACGTTATAATGAATATGTGAGTTCACAGAAATTGAGGTATTCCGAGTGTCTGATTCTGAATAAGATTCCCTGGAAGATACATATGTCATTTTTACTAAATTGAAAAACTTGATAGCTTGATATATCTCCAATTGAATTGATGTATAGACCCCCAATTTGTTGTATTAGTGTGTTTCTCGTCTTTTTGCATTGAGTGTATTTTATTCATGCTAGTGTTTATTTCAGAAGGCCTTTTAAGCGCTTAAGTTTAAGGCTGTTTGTACTCAAACTTGACTCCCGATTCTATGAAATCATTGAGTAAGTTAGGTTACTTACAACTCTCTCAGATCGAAACAAAAAATACGATAAAGATTTCTGTTATTTTTATTCATATCACAAGAATGCTATTCAATTCTAGATCTTGAATACATGGCTAAACTATTATTAATAGGCTGAATCTCATTATAATACTTCAACTCGATGGAACAAGTTTATCAATACTTGTAATGTTTACTGGAATTTTGAAGTAAGAATAAGAAATTTTGAAAACGTAGGAGAATAAAGTATTTTGTTGGGAAACTTATCGGCGTGAGTAAACTACAGAAGAAAACGTTGAACAATTTTTCTTTGCCAAGCGAGAGAAAATTGAAAAACTTTACCTTCTTAATGACACAGAGACGCTGGGAGAAGCACCAGGCCTTAATCACCGGTCTATATATCCTCAAAAAAAACCACCCATCCTCTGACAGGGAATTAGTACGGGGAAGCTAAAGTGCTCTGAAAAACTCTCAATTCTTTGCTCCGACTGTTCCCCTTCCCATCACCCAATTTACTATTTCGTGTATCGCGATTAGGGAAATAGAGAATTATAACAGTAGACGCAAATATAATATGATGATGATAAGCTTCAAAGTTACTAGGGCAATCCAAACAAGCTGTGATGCACTTCTGTAACCTCATTAATACGATTGATTCAAGCAGTTGCCTGAATAAATAAAAATCTAAATAATGCTCCAAGGTATGACTAGCAAAAGACTTGACTGTCACATCAATAATTGATAAGTTACTTGACTAATGTAATTTTTTTAAAAGCTCAATCGAGTTTTCGCAATTCACTTACTTTCTTATCTTCTGTACTCATCTCTCCGGATAATTTTTAGAAGTGAAAGATGGATGACTTTGTATCAGGAATCAGAAAATGCGTCCTTTTCATACCTTATGAGAAATATTACTTCACACGGGAAATAATTTTTTCCAATATTGCGTGAGTGAGATTTTATAGTGATAAGAAAAATCAAATTCACATTTCAACACCTTGCTTGTATTTCGGCACTTCCATATCCTACGATATCTTTCCTGCTCTCCAAACATTCTAGGACAGGTTTGATAGGCCTAGAGTTTTCGATAAGTAACAATACATTTTCTGCAATGGACGATACAGCATTAAAAAAGACCTGACAGAAATATAAATAGCATTTGTTGTAAAAATTAAAAACTGAATATTAGTAAAACTAGTAGACTTATTAATTTGGAAAAAACAACGAAAAAAAAACATATTTTTTTGGCAATACTTGAGCAATCCACATTTTTCTACCTGGATAAACTCGGACCAATACTTTACCCCAATGTTGTAGCTAGATCGGGCCGAATAAATAATAATCATTTTGTCTCTCTTACAAGAACATTCTTCTTTAATCTTTGTCAGAGTTGCACACGAGAATTATTAACTTACACACTTTATTTTGATTTGAATTTTCAATACAGTAATAAATAATTGCCAAATAGCCTGTTATCTTCACATAAGAAATGAAAGTAGAAATAGCCCACTTCTAAACCTATGCAATCTGTTTGATATTGAATTCAGATTAAACTATGAAAAAATTATATAAAAGTAGATAATTTATAAAAAAATGAAATAGTTTCAACTCAATTGGTTTTGGAAAAAGAAAACTTATTTGTTACGGTTGACTTCTGTGAGCAAAAAAAATCAGGGATTCGAGCTCAAGTCCTGCTGCATGAGAATCAGATGTTTAAGCACGATTAAGCACGATGTTTAAGCACGTGATTTAGAAAGCACGTCGGTATTATCTACGCGTTGCTAGGATCGCAGCTTGTATCGCTAATCACAGCTCCGACATAATCGCACTAAGTTCCTAAGTTCCTATGGCTACCAGAAGTTTTTAGAAGCTTTTTTTAAATCTACTAACGAATATAATAATGATTATTGTAGGATCAATGATTAAGAGACAATATCAACAACAATCCTGTGGAGTTTTGAACAATAAAATTTTGAATTCTAAAAGGAAAATCATAAATCGGGCTTTGAGGTGCACGAAATCCAGTTTGGAGGAAAAGTTTTGCCAAATTGTATGTTCCAAATATTTGCCGTTTTTGTGGAATCCGTACGTGTGACACACACACACACACACACACATACATCTTCTCTCACTTATTATATAGATTGGACCCTACATAGTATAGTCATTTTAGTACAGCCTTTACGAGGGTCACAAACCAGAATTTTCAATCTCTATTTCAACCAGTTTAGTTAATAATGCAATAGATCGAGTTCATCGGTTTCGAAGGTGTAGTAACATCTCGCAGCCAGTGGCAACTGGCAGGCGAGTAAAGTGCTAGTGAGTGAAGGGCGAGCGAGTAACTCGTTGATTAGAAATGGTGGCTGCAATCTCACATAGCGGATATCCGGACGTTGAATTAATTGATTGCGAGCATTATTGATAGTGCAAACAGCAAATGATCAGTATACATCGCTTGCTGATTAGAAATCGACTGAATCGATCAGTTGGGCGAGTTGGAGGGGGGAGAGTGGTAGAGGTTAACACAAGTCGAATGACAGTGCGGTCCAAACATGGGGGGGGGAATAACCCCCTTTAACGTCCCCTTTCCATACCCTGGGACAACCTGGTCGGGTGGGAATCACCGCCAAACACTAATTAATGGAATTCGAAAACGACAATGTAGAACCTGGGTTTGTGGCGACTGCAACACACTTGAGGCCTCATTTGAATTGTTAAAGAACCGAACTTTCCATGGTGTCCGGAGCACACCACGCATTACAACGTTCCGTGGCACTCCTGTGCTCTGTTCTGAGCGGCTAATTCATCCGAAACCCTTTTGCTTTCAAAGCAGTAGGGTATTATTTGTAACAATCGAACGAATAGTGTACCTTGAAGTGGCATAGTTCAATCACAGTTTCCATCAAATAGTGATAGAAATAGTCTAATGGAAATTCAATATGGAACGAATATTTTACGCATTCCATTTTTAAGAAACCTACTATAATTATGGGTCATTGAGAGATAATATTTATCGAAAAGAATTCAATTTAATACACACGCTCTACTTATAGCAAGACTGTATTATTTTACTGTTCAAAGACACTACTACGCTACATATTGAATCTATTAATAAAACAATAATAGATTTTGAATCGATTTAAATTGTGCTAATGTATGTTTGCAGTTTGATGTGATTGAAATTTGTTAATGTATGATGAATTATGACAGGCTATTATCATAATTATCGATTTCCCTAACACATTCATTTATCCCACATACGATACACTATTTTAGAAGAACTCCCACATGTACCTGGAGCTTATGATCGAATTCAGTGAACTGAAAATAGCTCTGATAACAATTAAATACCAAACATACATTTCACAGGTAAAATTCCAGGATATTCTATTTTAAGAGGAGTCTATTATTATTAGTCTATTTGATCATGAGTCCCAGAAGGAGATGGACTCCTTCATGGAACTCATGTTCAAATAGACTAATAATAGTTCTGATGAAAATTCAATAACTAACATATATTTAAAAGTTCCTATTCTATTTTAGAATTCTATATTTTTCAATAAATTCTACACGAGTTTGAAGCTTGTACGTGGAATTAAATATCGAATTATTACAGAACTGTAGTCTGCATAGCACAAATATCATATCAATCAGGGACCAACTAAAATGATACACGGACAGAAACGTTACCAGCTAGACCAAAGCTTTTGCAAGAGTTTTGATTTAATTTATAATTTAGTAATTGTAAGCCATCTCTGAATCATCCTAGCCCTGATGCTGCAAAGTAAAGCCTAATATGAATGGAATAATATATTTTACTAATTCATTTAGAAACGTGTAAACCTGAACACCTGTACCCTCTACTGGTGATTTATTTGGCCCACATGCAGCTCATCAGTTAACTATAAAAAAGCCAGTTGATACATGGAAAAAATGTCTTTATTTCAGAGAGGTTGTATATAATTAATGATTTCCGATCAATTTGTATACATGAATCGATATTATTTTTCATTGATCGCTAATATCCATTGTTAAATTAATTTTAAACATGTAAAGATCTGGTAGCATTTAGAAAAGTCATCTACTTATCAGAATATGAAAATTAGTTCGGTCTATGAACACGAAAAAGGTATAGACGATAATTTCATGAATTTTCAATGAATTGTTATTTTTAAGTCATAGTATTTGAGAAGTGAGCTCAATTTTTTTGGAAGTTGGAAAGAGTCATCGATGACTAGTCAGCCCAAACTCATGCGAAAGTAATAAGTTGATAAATAATAGTGCATGAATGATTGACCTGAAATGTGTTTGACTTTCAGCCTTATTCAAATATTCTAGACTATAATTATTCACTGTAGAGCTTATTGAATCTCCATTCAGTATAGCATTCCTCAAGCGTTATGGTATTCTGGCTCAGTTCATCCAGAAAATATCGTAATGATCCATTTGTGTTACAAAATTTCGATTGATGATTGTTCAAATGGATAACCACAGCACCGAATCTTAATGATTTAAGATCTGCTGATGTTTTTGAATCCTTTATAATTTTTCTAAATTGGTTTATAAATGGACCATTCCAAATAGGCTATGTAGTCTGAGTTAGTTGAAGTGATGGAGGAGAACTGATAAACCTAAATTGATAATCTAAACAGTTTCTTACAGCCTAACTTCTCTCAACGTCTCAACTCTCATACTTCTAGCTCATCCTAATTACAATATTGATTAACTTAAGTCCAAAGCAATACCACTAAAAAGCAAAATAAATTTCTAGGTGGAATTTTAGATGTATTTCTTCCTATTACTACTACCTAACCTGGACTATAAGTTTTTTCAATATTTACTTACTTTATCAGCATGGGTATACTAACTGTAGTGTTGTTCTATGAATTGAACTTTAAGTCAATAAATGCTCACGATCACCTGAAAGAAGTTACATGGAACTCCAATAGGATGTTCCAATCTTAACGTTTGTTTTAGAATCCAAATGGATTTTTTTTTGCAAAATTTTCTAAAATTTGCAAAGTTCGCTGAAATTGCTGCATTTGACTTGAAATTCGTGGTAAATGTGAAAAGTGGTTGAAGAAATATTTGTGAACTATTTCTGTAATGGAATTGATTATTGCTACGAAGTTATTGTAATGCAATCAGCTTTAGAGCTAGAAAAAATCTAGACTAGGTCAACAAGCTGAGCATTTGATAACTATTTTGTAGAGAAGAGGCACTAAGAAAATAAAAATAAGAACTCAAACTGTGTATTATAGAACAAAAGATTTTAATTTTCTGTTTGATATTCAATCTCACATAAATCTCCAATGTCTTACAATAATGGTTTTTTGGTATCAAATTCATGTTTTTTATATATTTTTCTCTTATTTCTTAAATAATTATAATAGTCAAAAGATAAAAGTTCAGTCTTTGCATAGCTATGTAAAGAACAATCAAGTCCTTCCATTATTACTTTGGCTTTTCACATTAAAAATCAAGTACATGCTATTCATATCTTCACTATACAAGATCTCCTCATTTTTACAACGGTATACGAACTTATAAGAATTCTATCTCCTGGAGTACTCAGTTATTCCGAAAGCCAATCAACCTCAGTTTGTTTAGAGTTCTGAAATAAGTTATCTGTATTTCATGTATTGTAGATTCTGTATATACATTAGAAAATGTTATGTAGTTAGATGAATACTTCAAAGATTAATTTATTTTTAATAAATTTGACTCCAGGTCCAGCATCAAATCAGATAGCTATGATATGGTACATGGTATTTCAAATTATTCCTAATATTAGATTAATCTACTTTGTTAATGTGATGATTTCATTTCTTTACACCATCATGAAGCTCTGATAAGGGAGCTCAACACTTCAACTTTATTGACTATTATTGTCTTTTACAAACAGGTACGATGTTGCATCATCAAAAAAACGTCTTTAGAATGCAAATTGAATCTATTATGCATGGATGTAAATGTTTTTTCAATAAAAATAGTCTATTCCTGGGCAAATTAAAGAATTGGAACAAGTGATTTGGTTTCAGAACTCTTAAAATTGCAGTTAATAAATTATAATATTGTTTGTAGCCTTCTTTACCTGTAAGTATTATCATAATGAAGCTTGCTAATAGTTTTCCAACAGAATAGAATGTTGAATTTCAGGTTTTTAGCGTTTTATCGAAATTGAGACAGTTATTTTTTAATAAGAGAAGAGGTATACCAGAAATGTTTTGGGATAGATTGAGTATGAAATTATCTTTATAATGGATTTCTCTGTCCCATTTGTAAATATTGAGAGTTTCATTGCTCTATTATGATATACTATCAGAAATTAGCAATCACTGTTACATGTTCATTCACAACATTCAACGCAAAATCAATTATTAAAAATTAAAGAAGAAAAACAAATGTGTCGTGCTTATCTTGTCTAAAACTAGTGCTGGACATTCTTGCCCCTCATGAAACTGGTATGATTTGCCTTCGGAATGTACTCATCAGATACACAACAGTTACTCTCCTCCAGTAATGATAGAAAAATTAAATTAAAAAATTACGTTCCATTTATATACATTAATTACATTATAAAAATATATCTTTACACTTATATTCTCTTCCTTCCCCCCATTTTTATAAGTTAACTTTACATAATATATCCACATTATTAGAACGCTGTGCCGACAAGAGGTATAGAATCCTTCATTGGACTAACGCTTTCATGATACGAAAAAAGATATTTGTAGGTTCAAGGACTCTTGGTAAGTTTCCATACGTTATCTAGGAATAATTTTTACATTTATATATAAATATTCATCGTTCACAATCAATTTAAACTGTAGAAGCGCTGCAATTTTGAAGTCCATATCTTTGTTTTTAACATGTTATACTGGTAAAACGATGACAAGTGATTTTTGAATCATAACTTTAACAACCATAAGGATCATCTTGAAGTGCAAACTAGATTAGCTTTCCTATTGAGATAAACCACTAATGAATCAGGAGCGGTCCTAGGAGTTTTGGGGGGTTTTGTTGACCTTTTTGCGAGATTGCCCCTTCTTCCTATCACCACTCCAGTAAATTTCCGATTTTGGAGAGGTCATGACCACCTCTGGGACCGCCCTTGTAATGAATCTGTAAGTAAACTGGAGAACTGCATGCAAAGACTCTCTTTATTGATTTCATGTGAATGAGAATAATTAATTTCTGTATTTATAAGTACAGTGGTGAAACAATTTAATATTGTCATTGCCCTAGAGTTATTATTGTAAACTAAATTAATGATTTGATTCCACATAAAATTTGTGATGAGGTTTCTTATCAGTAATCATTGATCAGAAACGGAAAATTAATTCAATGCAATTTAAAGTTAAACTAAATTTTTGGAGCAATCTGGTGTGATATTTACGAATTAATCGAATTTAGTTGTAATAAAAAAGAAGATAAGAAAACAACATTTTAAAATAAGAAATCAATGTATTGGAATAGACTTCTGCAGTTTAAATAAAATTGATTATTGATATTTTCCAATCAACTTTCATCATTTTGTCATGAATGCACACATTGACTTTTGCAGATATCTTTGTTTTACTGATTTTGTGAATAAGATTCATGTAATATAGACTACAGTATATCTATAACATCATTAACATAGATAGATGCTCCTCTCATTTCAATATCAGTCTGTTGCTTTTTTTTTACTGTCCACTTATGAATGAAAATAGCAAGAATACTGTCATCAACTTGAGGAGGAGCGTTATTAATGTTCCACGCTCGCACTTTCAAGGTACCTATTTATTTGTTGTTCATATGCTAGAAAGTCTCAGTGATATAAAAATCTCTCAGATAATTCAATCTGATGCTGTTTCTTTATTTTACAGGTTGTGAGAGTTTCTCTTTTCTTTAGTTTAAGATATTAATCAATGTTAAACTATAGACTTATCTTGGGCCAATTCCATTTTTAAAATAATTAAATATAAAACCCATACCGTATTTTAAATTTGAATTAATTCTCATTGACTATTTATTGATTGGATAAGTAGTCATTAATTTCAGGTATATTGATATCTAATCATGATATTCTGAAGCACGTAAGTGTCACATCCGATTTTCTTGAATCTACATTGTATCATAACAATATTATGTAGAGAACACAAAAATAGAAATAAGTGTAGCAAAAATCGGGAAGTCTAAAACAATGCATTCAAAGTTGCGTTTTTCAGCCTATGGTGAACACTATATAATGAATACATTCAATGAAAGAAAATACCTATAAAATCCACATAAATATTATATAGAATGCTCTTTGAAACATATAATTCAAAGAAATAAAGAATCTAATTACCTGGAAATTTGTAAAGAACTCTTTAAATGACGTGTTTTTTAATTATCAATTGCTACTTGTTTATCAACAGAGCTGTTCTGTATCAACTGCCATTTCGCGTAGCAATGATTACGGGTCTAGCTCGATTCCCACCTAGGCGAAAGGTTGTCTCTCGGTTTTCCCCAGGTAGAATGTAGGACATAGCCCCATTCACTCCCAGCTACTTCTCTAATGTCATTGGCTCCGCTCACCCTATTAGTTCGGAACCCACCTAAAACTGTAGGTCCAACTCATAAATCACCATCATCCAACTCATTACCCACGCACAGGTCTCAAACCTATGTGGGCTTCATCCTCGATAAAAAAAAAATTAGTTATTTGAAGCGAAAATCTAGAATTTATTGTAAGTCCTTCATTATTGACACACATGTAACATGTAAGAACATATTTGAAATAGTGATTCAACTAATAAACAGCAAGGAGTGTATGGGGTGTGAGTCAATTCGCCTCCTTGTAGAGCAACCTGAATAGTGTTAAACGAGCCGAATTATAACTTAGAATGTATATATTCCAGTGATATTCAACTATTTAATATATTCTATATAAATATAGATGTTAAACCAACGGGAGGCAATCGGGATAAGATTATTTCAATAACGGGAGGAGATGGGGCTATTATTTTTAACTTTCTTTGTAGTGGCGGAGGTGATATTTTGGAAGGTATCCATAATGAATAATACGACGAAATTGTCCGATTGAGATTGATAATGGTATAACAACCGAAACTAGTTTCTCAATATTTTTTTATAAATGTGGTTGTGACAATTTCGTTTTATTATTCACTTTTATATACCTATTCATGACTGGGAGGGAATCAGGCTATGATTTTCACATGGCTGAGGTCCTGGGAGGGAATCGGGCGTAGCCCATGATCACAAAAGCATATTCTGTCACTAACCCATAATATTATAGTGCTCACATTTTGTATAGAAACACCTCCATTGAGTGACAGCACTGGCATAGTGTGACTATTGATAAATTTAAAAAGAATAAAAGAAGCGCTTCCTGAGAAATAGGGTGAGAACTCGTAGTCACAGTTTGGTATCATCACAGGTGATCTTATTTTTCATCCATGTTGCTAGTTGGTGGGTGATACCATTGGATTACCTTTTTATTTTCAATTATTACTTGATGCCTCTTTGTAGTTATTGGGTCTTCTAACTGAATTCTTTCTTCATAATTTCCTTAATTATCACTTATTTTATCATCTGATTTATCTCATCGCTTTTCTCTCAGTTTTTCTTGAAATGTTTTGGTCACTTTCCAAACTTTTTAGTTGTATGTGTGTTTGGAGGGTTGTGTATGTGTTTAGGGGAGGGTGGAGGGGGTTGTGTGTGAGGGGTTTATAGTGGGTAATTAAGCGTGGGTTATTAATATAATAATCAGTTTTTAATAATTTTTTGTTAAGACTCATTCTCGTGCACACTCTTTTTGCCGATGCGAGAATTACTTTCTTAGATATTGTTCAATTGTTTACCATTTTTTGAGTATAAATATGAACTACTGATATAATGTAGAGTATGTAAAAGTTTATTTTGTTCAAGTTGAAGTTTATTTATAACCCTAAGTTGGTTTTGTAATATTTATATTTTTATGACGAATAAATAAAAATTGAATTGAATTGAAAAAAAAAACGTATCAATTTAGAGGTTAACGTGGAAAGCTATGCCTGCCTTGTAACTAGCAAAGGAATTACAGTTCGCTTACGGGTTTGTATGTCTATTTTTAAATGCTGAAACCGGGTGTGTAGCTTATAAGGTAAGAAATTTAAAAAATCTCGATTTAGAACTGTTTTCCTCAAATGTTACAAAATTTACTTCAATGCATTCACTTTTTGTTATAATACGAATCAGGAAGGCATTCTTGCCTGGGCAAAAGTGAAGAAAAACTTCTTAGCAAAAATGTAACTAGGAATGCGTTTTTGCGACATTTATTTTCATTTTTTCTGTGTTCTTCATGGTATCCTGCATAATATAGGTGAACTTCATATACATAAGTCTACTTATGGAACGAATTTGGAATAGCCTTTACAATAGGCTCAATAATGCAACATCCTGGACACTTCCACTATGTTTGCGACATCTATTTTTCTTTTTCTGTGCTCACATAGTGATGTACATGGTATTATGTAAATTTCAAGAAAATCAGAGGTGACCCATATTTATCGCTGTGTTACCAAAATCTTCAATAGTAATCTAGTCAACATATATTAATATTGATTTTGCTTTCTTGAAATCATATTACTTCTTACTTAGGAACTATAATTGAGAAGAGGATCTTTGAGGGCAATGGGTTCAAAGATTGGACTTCAAAATTGCAGGACCAAAAGAGAATCTACACGATTCAATGTAATAAAATCTTTCAATTCGCGATAGTTTTTCGTTAAAACATAGATTGGTACTACATTACCTTGGGCATGGCAGTCTACACCTTTTGAAGTAGATGTACGTCCGATGGGCCTAGGCCAAGTTACACTTCCAAGAAGCACAACTAACACAATAGGTTACACTTATCACTCCTGGCGATGTTAGACATCGGTGCCACAACCTTCTTGATAGCCTTCATCAGGCGAGTTCCTAGAGAGCACCCGTTTTAGGGCGGTGACGGGGGGAAGGACGGGAACGCCTCGCTGCCACACGCGGAGTGTCTTGGCCGAAGGGTGTTGTGGCGGAGAGGAGCCGCCGCCCTCGCTGCTCGAGACCGAAGGCATGATCGGGAGGCCGTAGTCGGCCGGGTAGCCGCCGCCGCAACCACCCTCGAGGGCGCGGCACGAGTACTCCTCGTCCATGATCGGCGTCTTGTCGTTCGAGGAATCAAAGCAGAAGTTTGCCGAAGAGCCGTCACCTCGCCGCAAATCCGCCTCCCATGGGCCAGTGCCACCTCCACTTGGCAAGTACAAGTGCATGTGACTGCCTTCACCCACCGGA
This sequence comes from Conomelus anceps, assembly GCA_948455865.1. Classification (NCBI taxonomy): domain Eukaryota; kingdom Metazoa; phylum Arthropoda; class Insecta; order Hemiptera; family Delphacidae; genus Conomelus; species Conomelus anceps. The sequence continues at coordinate 52,478,954 of OX418220.1, forward strand.
AGGACCACCGGCTCTTCATCCCCATCAGGTCTAGTTTTAGTATCATTAATCAGATCTGGATTGGAGTCGGGAGGCTCCCCGGGCACTCTTGGCGGCTTTTGTACAGGATTCAAGTTGAGTTCTCCGGGCACCGGTTTCGTTCTCTCGGAAAAAGACGAAGTCTCAACTCCAGTTACAGGTGTAGCCACTATCACTTTATCTGGACCAGCTGCTGCTATAACACTGCCACCATTTGCAACAGCATCCAATCGTCCTGGCGTTTTCGTCTCTGTTGTGAAAGGCATCCTTCTCAACCGCACCAGTAACAGTAGAATAACAAGCAAGATGAAAAGTATGAGGACGACTAGAGCCGCACTCAGTCCAGCTATTTGTCCTCCTCCAAGAGTTGCCATGCCAACTAGTCTAGGTGATACATACAGTGTGTAGTTGCCTTCAGCATTTCCTGCTCGATTTTCAGCGACACAGAAAAAATCACCTGAATCAGCTTCCTGGGCGTTGGTCAAAGTAAGCGTACTTTTTTTCTGGAACCGGCCACTTTCATAAACATAGACCCGCTGGAAAGAGCTGAAGGCCGAGTTGTTGAGCAGCAGACGTCCGTTCCAGTACCAGCTGATGTGCGCTTCCGGTGTGGACTCGACCCGACACACGACGCTGGCGTTGCCTCCACTGACTGCCTCCACTCGTCTGCTGTCACCACGCACCACAGGCCGACAGGCAAAGTCATCTACTTGCAGCTCACTGAATGAGCGGTCCAGTACACGATCGGGCCCGCCTCTGCACACTGGCGCTACAGGATAGGGAATATTGTTCCCAACAAGCCATAGTTTAACAGCACGCAGGTGGCAGTCACAGTGCCAGGGGTTGTCATGTAATTCAACACCGTGCAATCGGCTCAAAGTTTCTACAGTTTTATGTTTCAGTTGTGATAGCCGGTTACCATTTAGCTTCAAAGCCTCCAAAAGCTCAACACCATCGAACGCCATTGGTGCAATAGCTTGTAATTCACAATGTGAAAGGTCCAATTTGACAAGTCCAGGAACAGTTCTGAATGCATGACTGTCAATTTTTTGGATTGGATTGTGGGCGAGGTTGATGTCTCTAAGTGAGGGAACGTCACGAAACATGTTCGAGGGTACGGCCGTGAGGAGGTTGTGTGAGAGATCGAGTTCTACAAGGTTGGAAAGGCCGAAAAAGGCTCGATCGTCGACCTGGCCAATTTTGCAAGCGCGAAGGTACACACGCTGTAAATTGAGAAGTTCGGCACGGACAAACATATCCGCGGGAAGGATTTGTAGGTTGTTGCCAGACATGTCTAGTACTTGATTTTCGGGTTGGATGCCGGGAGGAACGTTGATGAGACCTCGGTCGGTGCACTCGACTGTTTGTTTGCCACTTTTCCACTTGCAGACGCAGACGGGTGGACAGGGGTCGGTAGGCACGACACCCGGCACGCCGGCCACGAGTGGCCACAGTACCAGCAACAGCATCATAGCCACCGCGGCCACACCACTGCAGCTGCAGCCCAGCCGCCGTCCTTGCAGCGCATCGACGACTAACTGCTGCCTGCAGCTCAAAAACACCACTAGCACTCGACAAACGATTTCGGCGGCAACACTTCTCTTCAACGGTAGGTCACTTATCTGTTCAACACCACGAGGGGGGATCGCGTATCCATCAGGTACCGACACTATAGGAGACTTTCATCGTTTGACTTCGTAGTTGAGAAAACAATTATTATTTTTCTCATTCAACCAATTAACACACAGTATATATTTGACAATCACTGTAGCAGTACAAAACGAAATTAATCCACCATTTGAAGAAGCCACGTTTGGTGCGAGTAACACGAGCACAACCGTAACCTCGGGCGCCTGCTAACTGACTGACCAAATCTCCGCTTGTCGGCGCGATCGAGAGTCGCTGCCTGGCGGACGAACGTCGAACTAAGCTCTTCGCGGCCGCCTTTGTTCGACGTGCTCGCGCTCACTCCCCCACCCACCAACATCCTTCTTTCAGCCTTTCTACGATGATGATAAGAATAAGAAGAAGATGACGAAGAATGAGAAGAAGGTGGAGAAGTAGAAGGCGAAGAAGAAGGCGAAGAAGAATAAAAAAGGACGTCGCACTCGCACAATCTGTCTCACTTGTTCTCGGCGACCAATTTTTCACACCAAGTGAGCTGCGATCAATGACTACTATGACGACCGGATACGAAAATGTTCTGCACTGCCGTGTGAAAGCATTGCGAAGAGGAGTGTTAACAGCATCGAGTGCAGAAATAACCATCATCATAACCATCATCATTATCGGCATAGCCGATAGGTAATTAGTTATTAGTACTCTTCCTTACACTTCTCTTTCAGCCTACCTGGTCATGTATTCATACCGGCCAGCTAAAATGATACACATTTATAATAATATCTTACCTTTCAAAACAGGTCTTTATCAAGAGGAATCAATTGATTTGTTGGTGCAAAATATATCATGAAGATTGAGAATTATATGAAAAGCGGTTTTTCTACTATTCATTGGCTTATAAGCTATTCATGACATTATCGACGACTTAGTAGCTTATGATGTGAAGTGAGATGAGATGATCATTCGCCCTCCTGCTGAAGAACTGTGCCAATAATTCATTGCTATTGCATCAATTATTATGTTCACATTTACATAAAGACGACATAGCCTACATTGCTCATTCCTCAAAATGATTGATTAGAAATTAATTTGTGGACCCATAGTTTCATTCAATACAGCTATGTTAGCTTGATTTATAAGAAAATCTTCATCCATTAATCGACTATATCAGGCTATCTAATTTATCCTACAGCGCTTGGTCTAGTATATATTTTCCAAAGGTTTTGACAAAGTGTTTATTGATGGCAGAAATGGATAAATAATTAATCACATCAATCAATCGATTGCAGAAGATTGAAGTATGCTGATTAAAATTGAAACGCATATTCTTTAATAACAACAATATTAGAAATTGACGAAATTCAAAGCAGCAATTGCTGGAGGTTGGAACTGAAGAGAGTTTCACCTTAGCATCACATAACTTTATAGACAGCGCTTGGGGCATGGAAGTGATACGACTGTGTTGTTAAATATGCATCAAAATGAAAAATAAATACGTTACTCCCGCTGCTGGTGAAGAGCGAAACCCAGCTCATGGTTCACGGCCATTTCCCATTCCTAATAATGACAACGAGTTGCTCAACTGTGCATTTGCAAATGAAATATTTTTTAGCCTCGAGAACTTTCGGCTACAATTCTGTATGGGATAATATCCTTGTTCCAGGTGCTCAATTACTCGCAGATTCAGTGACTGTATATCACCATATACGACACGAATAGATTTTCTCCCTTTTTTAAGTTCCAGTTTTTAGTTGTAAGCTAAATGGAAATGAAAAACTAATCAATCTTTTTCTGGGTTTAAAGCATTGATTCACTGGCAATCAGTATGTCAACATACTTCATGTCTAATACACAATATTTCGAAGTTAAAATCTGATACTCCCACTCAACCAGAGAAAACATTTTGCTCACACCAAATTTTTCATTATGGATCGACCCGTTATAGATTTTTTCATTTCATTGTCAGATCTAATATTTCCAATCAGTTGGAGACTGTAGTTCATAGATTTTTTTCATTGAAGAAATGGAAAAAAGAGGAGAATGATTATAGAATACGTGAGTATCACACACACTCACACAGCATGTGAATATGGGATTATCACATTTTCACAAACATCATTAGAAATGTCAATAATATTGGGAAAGACATTTCATGATTGATAATAGAAATAGACAATAGTCAACATTGTGTAAGGACTGTCATCACACAGCTCTATCAGTTGCACCAAGATTTTGATCTGAAGATGCACTAATTTGTGTGTAAAAGCCTATTTTATAATGACTTGTATGCAGTGGTTGTGAATGGTGGGAGTTGAATCAAATTCATTTTCTGAAACCTCTCTTCCCCCCTCCACAGGTTATATTTCCACTCTTTATGAAACACACTTTATACTTTCTTTCTCAGCTCTTTTCCTTTTTTCTCCCCTTCTTTTCTTGAAATGTACGCCCTATTACTAGTAGGCCTATGTGGGTTTTGTGTATATATTATTATGTGAATTAATAAGTTGAGCAGTTGAGGGTCGACCTGACTTTTTGCTTTGTGCTGAAAATCCACTTTTATTCTTTGAAATGACCCGTTCGATTTTTAATTTGGTAATCAATCTACATTTCATAATGCGAAATGTCAATGGCACTCACAGTGCCTATGACAGTGTGTGTCATGAACATGGATTTTTGGTTAGATGATTGTAATCAAAGCCGAATATTTCAGTCCAACGAGTCTTTGCCAAAAGATTCTAAATCTGGCTATTTTTAGTGTTCAGTGTGACTGTGAAAATGTATGGCAGATATTTGTTGATAGAATGGCAAATAAATGACAAGTTTTTTTCACTGTCATAGCGAGTTCTCCAAGAATTTTTTTTAAAGCAGTAGAAGGTAATATGTTTTTGAACAATTTTTTTTTACAAAAGTACCGTATGTAATTCATATAGTCCATTAGGCAAATGAAAGTTCAATTGAATGAGCTGAATATTCTGCTTGTTTGAAAATTAGTTTATTCATATTCAGAATTATATTGAAGCTCTTGATAAGTGATTTCAATGAATGGATCAACTGATGAATAGTTCAGATTTCGAGAGAATTAATAATAATAATAATAATAATAATAATAATAATAATAATAATAATAATAATAATAATAATAATAATAATAATAATAATAATAATAATAATGATAATATTAATAATGTTTATTGCCAAAAAATAACTTACAAAAAATCAATACAAATACATCAAATGCAAAACGAAGTACAGATGAAACAAAATAATATCATTGATCTTACAAATCATTGGCAAAATTACTGGGCGCAAAAAAAATGAATTTTTCAATAAGGTTTGGAATACAAAATTACAAAGAAGGAATTTTTTCATAGATTACTTTATTACCTCTAATATTTTCAAAACATGCTGTATTTCCATTAATACGATAACAACAAAAGATAAAGGTTCCTTCCAGTTCCCAAAATTAAAACAAATGGAATGGAAAATGATCTTTTTTGGTAAGTAGCAATCTGTGAAAGTTACCGTAAGGTTAAGCTCATAATTCCCCACATGGTTCATGGCAAATAAAAAAAGCGCAAAACTTTTTCAAAAAAAAGTCTATGAATTATAGTAGCCTAAATATGGTGATTACAGAATTGCAAAATCATAGCTTTTTCACTATATCGCGTATCGCTGTATGATCACAACACAATTACCAATTTCAAAGAAGGTCTCATAAGGTGATTAATGACTGTGTTATAGACCATTAAACAATGCGCCAACCTTTTCTTCAAAAATTGCATATTTTTATGCGTAGATATTAACCAATTTAAGATTAGTATGACCACTTTTGAGAGCGTGTGACAGTATTTCAAATTTGCCATATTTCACTGCTGATTCCATTATTTAGGTCTAAAGCTCATTTCTGCTGCAGTTTGCTTATACTATACTCAATCTACGAAATGAGTATAAAATTGAATCTTCAAAGGCGATTGTGCGTCCTTGGCCGATTTATCGAGACTTACAAATTCATTTGATAATAATCTCTCGATTGAAAAGCCCTTTAAAAGCGATTCACGAAGTACCTTTTCTCGTTGGAAAATGAAGCTTAAAATCGCTCAGGAGATTTTGTTGCACGTAGCTGGTGATAATTATCAATTAGCAATATTATTCGGAGTATAAGCTCTGTTGGGAAGTGTTTTTGCAGTTGTGCCGGGAGCCGACGGTGCTCTAATGCCGTAGATTGGCAAAGGAACATTAATCAAAGGCGATAGCCCATCAATTTCCGGCTTGAAGCAGGAAGGATGCTCGTTACATTCAATTAGTGATCCTGTTCACAAATCCTATTAGGCAATCAACTGGCAGCAGCAGCAGTGGCACCATCAGCCCTTCTCTTTCGTGGCGAATAATAAATTTATGTCCTTTAAAGATTCAGAAAATCCCAAACGGCTGACGAGCAGATACCAACAGGCGACGCCACCAAAAGTTCTTCTTGCCTTCGAATTGTGCTCCCACCGAATCGATGGCCTGTGAAGTGGTGATATGCCCCTCAAAAACAACCCCAAACCCTTCTACCATGACTTCAACAAATTTGAAACGGACCAAAACAGTAATCGTATCATGCCAAAACTTATCTGCACAAACGTGATTGCTGGCAAACTAAGCTTCGGCAAAAAAGTTGAACTTGGACAAAGTCTGTAATGCTCTTGTGGGGAGACCTTACCTTGGAACTACATTTATCAGGTAATGATGATTCATTCATTTATCTATTTCTTTTAAAGAAATGTTTTTTAAACCGTTGTTTTAAGTTACGTCAGGGGCCTTGAACATGTTTATTTGCAACCTGATAACTCTGTCATCAGACCTGAGCCAGTTAGGACACACAATATTCTATTATTATTTATCTACAAAAATAAAAAAATTCTGAGCAAAACTTCAATAATGATACTATAATACTTTATGGTATTATTATTTAAATTTTGCTCTGAATATATCAAAAAGTTGGGATTCCTTTTCTATTACTGGATCAACGATTATTCATTTAATTATCTGTTATTCAGCTTATGATTTACACATTTTTGAACAATAAAAATCTATTTATAATTTATTTTATAACTAGCCGGCAGATTCGCTTCGCTCGCCTCAACTATCCTGGAAACCCCACTTCCTGGAAGTCGGGTGAAATGTTTATTAAACTACATTTTTTTTCACTAAAATTTCTACGTTTTTGGCCACGTGATAGATTAGGACGCTCAAAATCGCTAGGAAAACGTTAAATTTAGGAATATTTTGGGGGAAATTCCTTAAACTATTCTTAGTACGCATCTAGGTTCAAAACTGAACATGTTTAACAAATTTCAACTCTTTCAGCCAATTAGTTCTTGAGAACGCTGATGAAACGCTGGGATAACTTCAAACCTGGGCCTATTCCAATAAGGTTTTTGCTATTCTTCTTAATACAAAACTCAACCTTGATAAAATTTGACTCTTTTGGTCACTTAGGTCTTGAAAACGCTGAAATACGCTAGAAAATATGTCAATTTTGCGTTTCTAAAACCCTTTCTTAGCAAGCGTCTAGGGCAGAGATGGGCAAACTTTTCAAGGAGAGGGCCAGTTGAAATGAGAAATTATGTGAGCAGGCCAAAAAATTGATCAATTATCATTGAACTCGTTTGTTTACATTTCAGTCATCAATTTAAACTTTTTATCTCAATGATAATTATCCTCAATAATTGAAAATATAGTAGGTACTCTTGTTTAGCTCAAGAAGAGAGGCAATGATTCAACTGATATCAGTTTTTCAGCAATCTAATTCTTAAACTCATTCTTATCAAAGTGGAGGGGGTTTGTTCGGGCGTACTCCCCCCGGAAATGTTTGGAAAATTGACACTACATGAATCCACTCATTTTGACGCAGATTGGAATTTTAAATCTCACCCAAAGTGGATGAAATTAATTGCTCATATTATATTGAATGTCTCACTAATAATCATGATAGTTATTTCAATAGATACATTTTTATATTTAGTTTGAAAACAAACCAATAAGATTGTTTTCGTTGTTTTGACTTTCACTGACGTCTGGTATTTTTTTTACTAAAAAATTTAAAAGCTTAATTACTTCCTTTTTGTTCTGGATAAGAATAATTCCACAATTCCATTCAGAGCAAACAATCAAGTTGAACGTTTTTTTATTAAAATAATAATACTAATAATTTTCAATGTGAGGGCCTTTTAGTATTGAATGATCAATAATGAAACTAGTTTATGTTTGTAATTTTTGACCAATTTCAAGCATGTATTGGTTTCAACATATGACAACTTATCCACTGACAACAGTGAACAGAGGCGCGAAACTTGTTATGACAATTATGACTCCGTCATCATAATTCAACAGCGAAAATTCAATTCAAATAAAATTTGAGTCCTTCTCCCTGTCGATTTTCCGTTGTAAGCTGTACCTACCCCAATTCATTAATAATATATTTTAAACTCTCAACGCAAACTCAGAAGCGATAATATATTTTTCAATTCAGCAACGCAAAACGTATATCTCGCATTATAATTAATTATTATATATATTTTTTAATATATACAAACGAGATTTTAGTGTGTACTCACAAGCATGTTGCGGGCCGGATTAAACCAGCTCGCGGGCCGCACTTGGCCCGCGGGCCGTAGTTTGCCCATCACTAGGGTCTTGCCTGAAATGTGCACCAAAAATCAACTTTTTTGCCGAGTGGGTTTAGAGAAACGGTGATGAATTAGTGAGTGAGTAAATGGCTTTGATATATATCTATACATATGTTTTATGCCGGCTAGTAGGTGGCGAGTGTAAAGTTTCAAGTAAATAACTAACAATAACAAAGCTTAGCAATCTGCGGTTACTGAAGAAATGAATATTGCTTAACTACAAAGAGGTTTACAGATAAAGTCAATTGCCCAAAAACTTAGAAAGATGCATTTTCTTCTCAAGTTGTAAGATGATAAGGATATATGGGGCAGAAATCTGTAAAATACACCCTTCGAGAGAAAATTTCATCCCACCACTAGATACGGAGAATGTTAGTTTGGATTTATCGATGATTTACTCTTCTTCAAGAATATATTTCAACCACACTATTTTGGAAAAAAGCTATAGTTTGAGAAATATTGTAAATAACTAAAAAATTTGCCTACATTTTGTCATTCATTCAAGATTTAGGGAATATCTCGCTCTATAAATTGACAAAATTAAAAGACTTTATAAAATTCTTAAATTTCATGCTAGGAGAAAGACTCAGAAGGAGAAGTAAAATACCAAGGAACTTAAAAACTCGAATATCCCAAATTTCATAGTTTTTTCCCAGTTGTTTTGGTGGAGAGTTCTTGAGAGTGTCAGAGTTTTCGAGCAGTGATCACAAACCTGACACTAGTTGCTGTGGGATTCTCTGAGAAATGGGATTCTGTTGACGTTAGCAATATTCAAGAGTATTGGACTATGTGTTGGATAAAAGTTGCACTCCGCGCTTGCAGAATCTGTATACATTAATTAGTGTCTTATAAATTGATCAATGGAACTGACCTTTTCATATTTTTTTGGTAATTTGTGTTTTCTGTTGAAACATGGATCTATCAAATCCAGACATTTGAAAATCCTAATTATCTTTGAAAGTTCAAGGACAATGTAGTGGGACTACTCTTGGATTCTTATTTTAAAAATCAAAGAGTGATTAATATTTTTTGGTTCCTGGTCCATCTGCAAGAATATACAAGAACGACATCGATTCTCACTGATGAAAGTAATACTAGTTACATTTCATTTTTCATTTCAAAGAAGTTACATTTCATTTCAGTTTTTCAATAACATAGTTAGGTCGTTAAGTCACGTCAGAGGCCCTGAACTTATTCAGGTGCGATCTGATAACTCTGACACCAGACCTGAGCCAGCCAGGTCACACGATATTATTATTATTATTATTATTAACATAAATAACTTTCAACAATATTATTATTGTTATTTTGCATCGCTATAATTTATAACTATCACTATCTACGATACACTTCTATACTTCTATCATATTACATCACTTTCAAGGAACAATGAAATTTGCAATTTTCCTTGATTTAATATACATTTCCATTCTATGAACGTAAAACTATTTGGAGTATTTGAAAAGAAATTGTATTCAGCCTTTCATGAATAAAGTGGTAGTCTAGCGGTCTAGCCTAGCTCTTATTTTTGAAGAACTTGATGTTAACTTTACATTCGCTGCCTCCTGGCCAAACCAGTTGACAGGGGCTCAAAAACGTAGTGCTGAACACTGTAGGAATAAATCAGTGCAATTACTCAAGACATGACAAAACAGGTCAGTCGCATTTGTCCACACTGTTGTTAATGGACAAGTAGCATACACTGTCCACCTACTGTAATTTCAGTAAACGTGTAGGCTATTTTCTTTGTCTGGTGGATGAGAGACGGCATCATATGTATCAGACCAGTGTGTGTGTGGGTGAATTCAAGTTTGACACATTTTTTTTGACACATAAAATAGCTAATAAGAACATTTTCTTTCTGGTACAAAGTTAGAAAGCCTACTTTAATTTGAGGCTGGAAAACCATCTTGAGAAATTGATTGGGAAAAATAGCAGAAATGTATAGAGAAAAATTGAATGATAGTATTTTACAATGTGGTTGATAAATTATCCCCTGAGCATCTCAGATTCAGCAATCAATATCAATATAAAATTAAGTATTGTCATACTGTGATACTCTGATAAAGAATTAATTCCAATCAATTGATTACGAAGAAGAGATCAAATTCTCCTTATGTTGAGATATGTTTTCCTTCAGTGTTGAAAAGAGACCAACTACATTCTAAGACAGAATCTAACAAATTATAGAAGTCAAAATTCTCTGAGAATATTACAGAGTTCTTTCCAACAGAAATTCCGAGCACCTTTTATAAAATGAGATAACGATGTCAAATCACAACAATAAAATTGAAAAGGGTAACTGATAATATTTGGTTTACATAATATATTGGAAACAACCAAATCCCAGAGTACTGTAGAATAATATCTAAGTAGGATTATTGTACAAATCTAGAGCGGAGGTGATAGATTATCAATAGTTTTAAGTATGGAGCATTGAGCATGATAACGAGACTCATCATCTTGTCAATATAAAAGCGTAATAAAGAATGTAGCGTTAGCATGTTAAGGGCTCACCTTTAAGTTTGACTGTGAAAGTTAAAAGCACAAATAGTAAAGTACAAAGTAATATCACAAGTTTCTCCAATGTGAATAGAGACTATGCCACTTTGGCATGAACATAAGTAATAGATGAGATAAGCAGCTCTATTGTGAGAGACGGAGAGTACAACAGGCCAGCCTTGCGAGTGAAACAAAGAATTTCGAGACTGTAGACTCACTTCAAGCAGGCAGATGGACAAAGTCCATGTTTTGATTCTCTTTCTCACTCCTAAGGGACTCTTAACCTGTTCTCAAGCTTCTCATGTTCTTCGCCACAGATGCTGTGAGAAGATATCTTCAGAGTACATCATGACCTCCGTGTATTCTCTGAAATTCACTCTTAATTTATTCGGCAAAATTACGGTCTGGGAGATGTCCAATTCATGACATTTGATAACACAGTAGATCATATTTGTAGCCAAGTACACATACAGTACAGATAATATTGGAGAATTTTTGTCCAAATATAATCTTCTTCTCCACCATCTCCTTCTCCTTCTCCTACAATAATAACCACATTACACATGAATCAACACATCAATGCAATTTAAGTTCGGAACCAACTTCTAGAGACAAAATTCTCTTAGTGCAAGGTGTGCAGAACACAAAACAATCGGTAAGAAGCACCCGCGAAGTGGTATCATAACAATTTTGTTCTCAAAGTGGATATGGTTGATGAACCACGTTCTTTGCGTAGACATTAAAATTATCACGGTGACAATGTAGTGGGGGGTGTAATTCCGCCTTTACACGCTAGCGCTAGGCGAGCTTAGTAGGTCAAAGGGTGGCCACAGCCGCCACACCACAGAACAGTCGCTTTCATCTACTTGTATACTATAACAAAACAATGAGAGCATAATATTTACTACTAAGCGAACCAAACATCACCAAAATCATGACGCTTAAAATCCAAACATAAACAAAATTGATCAAAATTTTTTTTTCTGAGGATGAAGCCCACATAGGTCTGAGACCTGTGCGTGGGTAATGAATTGAATGATGGTGATTTATGAGTTAGACCTACAGTTTTAGATGGGTTCCGAACCACCGGGAAGTGATTTTCAGCAGAGAACAGTGTATTTTTTTAATAAATTAAGTTTCATATGAGGATTTAGGAGTTGGGTCTTACTTATCATTCTTCAGCAATTCATACTTACTTCTTATATATTTATATATAACTCCTATGAAAGAAAACATTGATTATATTATAATTATTTGATTATAATATAACATTATTCTGTAATATTGGAAATTATTTTGAAATTGATTATATATCGTGAGCATTTAGCAATTTAGTAAAATTGTTACATATTTCAAATCACTGGATGTCTCATTGAGTTATTCTCAATCTGATGTCTTATTGAAAACACCATTATTCATTTCTCATCCTCAATTCAGTTTATCCATTATCTTTTTCAATTAGACTTGTTTCATATTTCCAGAAAGAGTTGGTTCTTAGGAATAATTTCCTGAATAAACAATTAAATTTAATGTGATTCTTTTAATCATTCCATCGTCTTTCTTCTCATTCGATTCTTCTCATCGTCTTTCATTCATCGTCTTAGTCTTTCTTCTCATATTTATTTATTCATTTATTTATTTATTACTTATTTATTTATTAATTTATTTATTTATTTACAAGTTGATTATTTCCACTGAGAAACAAATAAAATAATACAATACTAGTCTACAGAATATAATTAGAAGAGTACTAAGTACTTAGAAAATATAGTAAGAGTACTATATAATTGATATATCAGTATGAGAGGATAGAGAAAGAAAGAAAATAATAATAATAATCTAGAGAAAAAGAACCATGCAATATCGTGGTTTATCCATTGAAGTGAAGTTTAGAAGTGGATATTGATCTATCTCAAATATCGTTATCAATCATTTCTCTGTAAGTTAAAAATGGATTACATCAGTTCAGCAGTCAGCAAGTGAACTTATTGCTATAGATTCGAACTTATGAAGTAGGTCATCAAGTGTCTAGAGTTTTAGACTTACTAGCAAGTGCATCAATCTGTATTAGTCGAGTAATTGACGTTTGAAGTTGCGCTCCACTTGTCTCTTCATGTTCATGCTCTACTTTACCTATTAATTTACCCATTACAACGTATTCTCTAGTCTTCGTTGATCCGCTAGACTCAAAACAAAGAAGTTACGGATCGAATAGTACATGACCTGTAATATGATCAAGGCTGCAACAAATTGATCACATCCATCCATTTCGGATAACTAAACTGACTTTTCCAACTGAAGGAAAGCGGTCGGAAAATCGTTTCAGACAGACACCTCAATGGGCAAAGCTGATTATTAGAAACTGACACCGTGGACAGGAAACTCTGGCTTTGTGTCTAGATTAAATGCTGCATAAGTTGAAGTCTAGACAATGTAATGAAACTGACATTGGAACTAGTGATGGATGTTGGCTGATATGGTTCTGGCTTTCCCATAGGCTCAATACGAAGGATCCAAGTTCTCATGGATCTTGGTCTGCCTGAATAAATGAAAAAAAAGCATCATTTTGAAGTGCTGAGTACATAAAATAATTTATGAGTCAAATCAATTAAAATCTATTTATTACCGTATGCAAAAGATTCGCAATTTGTAAATATCAAGTCAAATCATTACATAAGTAGAAGAGATTATGACTCACAATATTTTCAATCACAACAATTTTCTAAAATTTCTACATTTATGCATAATAATATACAAACGCATACATTTACGATACACAAACATATTGAACAACAATATTCATTGCTATTGTAAAAAAATTTCTGAGTATAAAATTCTCAATTCTAAGTTTATATTCATTGTCAGATAGAAGTCTCATTTGTAATCAAAACTCAATATAGTTTCATTGCACAAACCTTATCGAACTTACATACTGTAACAACAGCAGTTTCCATTTCGAGGGAATAGTTGTTCCCCGTGTTGTGTGAATGGGTTTCAGGATGACTGGATAATGAATCATTTAAGTCAGGCTTCACAAATAAATAAATTTTGATAAAGAAAAATGGCGAGCTCAAGATTCACAATCTGATAGATATAATCCAGCATTCAAATTGAAATAATGTAAATTATGTAACGGGGTTTGGATCGAGAGTGATCATCTACATCAAACCAATTCCTGATGACAATGTAAAAAGGCTGGAATGCAAAATATGAATCCATTAAATTAGTAGATGGAATATTATGAATAAATACAGTACAGTACATTAAAACGATAGGAGTTGAATTGATCAGATTTCTTGGTGACCTATTGATACTTTCAGACCTATCAATTAAAAGAAAATCAGTTAAAACAAACGTAGAAGAAAACATTTGAAATTCACTAACTCACACTCATGAATGATTCTTCAATCTGCGTGTTTTCATGTTTTAATTTCAAGTAAACTAATTTGATTTTTCATCTTGTCACTTTTAAATAAGCCCTATGACAATAAATCGACCAACACTCTCAATCATGAATTAATGTGTCACAGATCAAACTTGTTTAGAAAACTATCACAAATACAGAAAAGCTCTAATTCCGAATACAATCAATTGCCATTTTGTTGTGTGTATAGTTAAGACTTTGATAGGGCGATTTGATGACAATAATAATTCTAGAATCAAAGATTTATTATGACAGCAATAGGGAGAAATTACATCTGATAGTCGTTCATTAATGACTCGCTATTCAAACTCCACTGTGAACTGTGTAATTGTGGCCTTTTTCCGTGGCGATTACTTGTCATCCAGAACTCTGAGTAGAAGATCGATGGAGCAGGCAATCTTCAATAAAATATAAATCACCTTGGGGGAAATTGATAGTGGTTTTATGGATTGTGGGAAACGCATTTCTCTTGCTTTTGTCGTTATTGGATTGCAGAAGCCTAGTCCCACCTCAATCATTGGTTATTGAATGAAAATGATTGGACAACAAATTACTGGACTGACTCTCTATTACAGTAACGGTAAGGCACCCATATTACTATCTATTGATTTCCGGTTGCGCAGGCTGACGATTGGTTGATTTATCCAAGTGGCACAATTAAACGATTCACTGTGTCCATTGAAAAATCATGAACCATTACATGGTTGCTTCCAGCAATTTACCCGTAAAACAAAACAAACGGATTTCATCGCCTAGAAACCTACAAAAGTTTAATCCCGATCTACTTCAGACTTCCAATAGCAGATCAGGGCCTACTTTTACATGATTGTATTTACAATATTTTTCAAAGACTTGGCCTACCTTTACGTGTATTTACAGACATTCATCGAAAACTGAGCCTGTATGGTGAATAGAGTATTTATTAGTATCAAATTAATCTTACTTCTATGCGAATTTACTGATATTTATCAAAAGCTGTGTCTACTATCACTTGCTTTATATTCATTGATCAAAAACCGTCGCTTTTCATGATTTGAACAATAAAAACTAATAAAAATATATAAAAACAATGAAACTAATTATTTTATTTTACAGAGTTGAGGTCTTAATATATGGGGCTTACTCACGTGGGTACACGCACGCATAGGTAGGTTTTTTGATTGATTTTCGGTATAACTATTACTCTGGAAGTAACCTGTTTATATTTTTTTAGAAGTCTCCAAACACGTTAATAAACGTCCCATAAGGTTCTTACTCAAACGTTTTACTCAAGGGTCACCATACTCTGAGTTTATGCACAACAGCAACAATATAGGCAGCGATAGTAGGCAGTAGTAGGCAGCATGATTTGTGCTTAGCATAAAAAGTCTAAAACGTCGATTTAAAACTACTTGGAGAGACAAGTAAAGATAAGCAAGTTTGTTACAAGGAAAAATAATATTCAAGTATTCCTTCTGCCACAAAATCTTTAATTTTGGGTTTCTGTGAGAAATCCTATGAGTTCATCAGTGTTGGATTTATTGGAATCAATATGGAAGGGTGACTTCATGTGATCTTGAAAAAATAAGAAAGGTCTAGTCGTGAACTTCTCATTATTGGAAATGCTCTTTCTTCTAAAAAAAGTTCCCATTATATTCAAATATATGAAACCAAGGAAGCCAGATTTTGATAATCTTCCAGATCATTTCATCTTTTCCAGTGGAAAATACGGCCAGAAAAGCAAACGTTCCTCGGTTGATGATTGTCTGATTCCTGAAAAATGATAGGCTACACTTTTCTTTTCAACTAAGAGTTTAAAATTATAGAATCGTTATCAACAACCTTAATGGTGAACTGGAGAATTCTGAGAAGAAAAGGATTAAGAAGGTTTCAATCGCTGAATTCTGAAAAAGTAAACATCTCGATCGTGAATCACCTTTCTATCGAATTAAGGCCTACATGGAGAGTATTCTAATAAAATTCCAACGGAGGATTACATGAAATGAATCCCAATCAATACGCGATGCATGTAAGTTGATTCTCTTCATAATGGAAAATAGTGAAGAATTATAATTTTAAATACTCCGTATATTTAGAGACTACTTTGTCCGTTTGTGATTCTTTTCAAGTACATTATTTTTTTGTAATCTGAATTTCATCAGATTATTTTGAAACTTAATTTATAATAAATTATATTGAATGCTCTATGTTGTTAACCATGCATCGGACGCGGCCGATCTGCTTATTTCATCACCATCGTACTGCAAGTGGTCTCTCTCTCGGCAACCTCCTGCCATCTGTCTCTGCATGACAGTTTTCATGGTGTAAATTGTTTTTTATTTTTACTTGACCTCCTCCCTTTTCTACATCAGCTTGTTCGATATCATTCGACTTCAAGATAATTTTTGAGGAATATTATTATAATTTATAATTTTTATCTGCGCTTTTCAGGCTCACCGCGCCATTCTTGTGCTCCCCAGACTCTTTTGTGACATTTTCTTTTTTTTCCTCAGTCTACTGGTAATCAGAACAACTAATTTTTCAAGCTTTTTCACCAAAGTACATCTTGAAAAACATTCAGCATTACTCAGTTTCCATTGAAGAGAAGTTTCAAGATTTTTATGGCTACTTTTACAGAGTGAGCCTATCATGTTACAGATGTTAACCCTATGCGATGTTGACCCAGAGTACTAAGATCAGGCAACATTGGTTATGGCTTATTAATAGTTCAATAATATTATAATGATGATATATATATATATATATATATATATATATATATATATATATAAATGAATAAATAACTAATACAGTTCGTTGGAAGAATATGAGGTAGGCCTAAGTAATATTTATTGTAATCTATGAATCGTACAATCATTTCTTAATAGAATACGTCTCATTAAATATTGTAGTTTGTCAAGCTCCTTTCATGTGAGAGTTAAATATTCGTGACCTGCCATATTAAAAAAGCGGATGACACCTCAAACATCTATCACCGCCAAACTTACTATTTATGAACTTCACCAAAATGTGTCAAGTAGTCTGTATTGGGCTACCGGTGACTATCGGGTAAGTTAGGTTTGAATGCTACGTGATGTTTTGGGATAGTTATTATTAGAATAAATGTTTTTCCCTTGGCTCTGGATAGATGAATCTATGAATCACAAATAAGTTCTTGTATATTTCAATGAAAAAAATTCGTATCTCATGTCGTTTGGAGTGTGTTAACCAAATAAGTTGAGTTTATTTTGAAATGAATAAATTTCCTCACACTTTTATTACTTAGTACAGATGAATAATCAAATTCAAATTATTTTTTGTGAGTGTGATAGTAAAAATAATGCTATGGATGCGAGAGTAATTATATTGGTAAGAAGGGAGAGTTGATAGGAGTTTGCACTCAATGTGAACTTGAATGATGATAAAGTTTCAAGTTATAAATGAGAAGAAAGTGGGAAAAATTCTGATAAAACTAGGTGGTTTACTCAGGCTGGCTTTCTTTCACCTTGGATCGATAAGTTGGCGTGTTGAATGCTGCTGTGAGTTGAGTTGGCCTGAGAGACCGGGACGAGAATGCGAGCCAGTTATTTCAGTCGATCTGAACGATTTCAATATATAATAAATGTGTAGCGTCTGGCCTGTCCAACTTTATTCATCATGTCTGCCAGTTGAAATGAGTTTAGTTGGAATATTGGAGAAAAAGTTGAAATTCATTCACACTCTTCTTGAGCTGAAATACTTATTACAGTACCTTGACGTCGACAATACTTCTGAAGGATGCATTCAATTTTTATTCTGCATTCTTCAGCTTTACAAATAATCAAAACTGATTCTTCCAAGCCAGTAATCTTTGATACAATACGCTCGAATTAGATTACAGTTAACAGAATTATACAATATAAAAACAACCAATTGAACTTACAGGAAGTGAAAAGTGATTGAATGCAAATTGATTAAATTGTAAAAGTAAAGAAGAACACTAATAATTTCTAGATTTTTCCTGATAATATTACCAATAAGAAAATATTCAGAAATTATAAAAGTTTGTGTAAGTTTTATGGTAAGCTCACATACTAGATTTTTTTCAGCCGGAAATGTTCTTTGATACGTATTGTTACGAGTTCTATGTCTAAAATAACGCTGGCAACACTTGAATTTATCACTCACACTTTATTTACACAAATAATCACAACTCACACTGTTCAGTAATTTCTTACAGAAAAATAAGCAATTAAAAACAGATAAACGAGTTTTCAATATTAACATACAAAAATCAGTCACTAAATTAATGTCAAAAGGCCGATCTAATATTAAATAATAACTGTACAATAAACTGTTCAATAATATTCAGAAATAATCGTCGAGGAAGAACAATTAACTTACGTAGCACAAGTCTGTAATAAAGAATTATCACAAGAGAACTGTCAAAAGTATTATCACTATGGACAACGAAAGTTTGTTACATGGTTTGTAGAAGCGCCAACGGGATTACACTGTCCGTATTAACGGGAACTGTCACTACTGCCACTTATCAACTTGTTTATCACGACGAATTTCAAACAAGACTGACTAATTTACAAAAGTCTCCCTCTATTTATATAATTTTCCATAATTGAGATATCTTTCGATTTTTATATCAACTTCTACCGATTTCTAAAATAAACAATGAAAGGCCTTCACACCCAGAGAGTATAGAAGAGAATAGAGCAGCCTTGCGTATAACTGGTTGTACAGCCGGAGTGCGCCTAACCCCCCAACCTCACTGGGGACCTACCTCGCCCGGCCGGTCCTCTGTCTGCATGTCAAAAGCGTTTCAAAAATCGTCAATATCTCGAGTTCTAATCAAAATATTTGAACGAAAATTATTTCGATGGCTTCCTTATATCACTTTCTACAAGCAATTTCCTATCCCTTTCCATCGTAACTGCCATAATTAGAAAGTTATCTGTACACAAATTGAATAGTATGATATATAGGGATTACATTCATTTTTATTTTCTTCAATAGACTTTTATAATAGCTTTTCACGGAAAAATGTTCTGCATATAAATGATAAGACGAAATTGTCACAACCACATTTATTAAAACTTCGAGAAACTAGTTTCGGTTGTTACACCATTATCAATCTCAATCAAAACCTGAGACCAAAACCTGTGAGTTTTGATTAAGATTGATAATGGTGTAACAACCAAAACTAGTTTCTCGAAGTTTTAATAAATGTAGTTGTGACAATTTCGTCTTATTATTCATTCTGCATATAAATTCAAGTACTTTTTCAGATCTTTGATCTGATGTATAATAATATATACTTGATGATCACAGAACAATAGATTGATGCGTTTAAGAGCAGAAATATTTATCGGTAATGGCCACTGTGACTTCGAACTGCTTAACTATAATCTTGTGCTTGTGATTATATTGAACTCACTATTGAAGAAATAATATTCATGAATCCATGAATGTATGATCATATAAATATATAATAATAATAATGTAAATCTAGTAACCTTTTGTTGCTTGTATTCTAGTTGTATTCAGTTTCAGGAAAACAGTGTACATCCTTCAGGCCACGACTCTTTTGATAAGTTTTTGCATACACTTCTATTTATAAAAAGACACACACGTGAATCATAGACGGAGTTTCGTTTCTTCTCCACCAATATTCATGGGACACTTGTAACACTAATACGCAGAACATTCATCTAAGTCTTAATGTTTTTGAAAAAAATCCTCTCTATTATTGAAGATAATATTTCTTATTGTCCTTTAAAATGAATCAGTTTTTTAAGTTTCTGTCTAATTTTTTGCTCTTGGATGTTCTGGTTTTGGTCGCGAATATATTTTTTAATCTTTATTGTGAAATATATCTTCCCTATTGTCTGGTTTTGGTCGCGAATATATTTTTTAATCCTTATTGTAAAATATATCTTCCCTATTGTCTCAATCAACCAATTCCTATGATTGTCTTCTCCATCAATAGAGAAATGGGGTGAATCCATGAAGAAGCTCACATATCATTCAAATGATGCCATATATTTCAGTAATATAATGTTTACACAGAATAAACAGTACCAAGTCATGATGATTCATGACTGATTACTATTTCCGCAATTCAACCTTCTCTCTGGTAGTAGTGGAAGGAAAAGAAGTTAACTTTTCATGTGAAATTTAACGAGGGCCTCTGAAGATGGATCTCATAGATTTGAAAGCGCTCGGCCTACAGATTAAGTGAGTTATACTTATTCTTAACAAATATTTGACTGCAAGTCGTTAAATTTCACATGAAAAGTTAATATTAACAACGCAGTTCGTCATGGAACAAGAAATCCAGAAAAGAAGTTCTTCGTCTATAGTCTCAGTCTTCAACTTATCAATCTATTCTTCTGTGATCATCAATTATGCATTATTGTATACCAATTGAAAGATCTGTATATGTACATGAATTTATATATGTAACATTTTCTCGTTAAACGCTACCATAAAAGTCTATTGAAGAAAATTATAATGTAATTAATCGTTAAATATCATACCATTTCAATTTGTGGACAGATAACTTTCAAATTATGGCAGTTACGAAGAAAAGGGATAGGACATTGCTTGTAGAGAATGATATAAGGAAGCCATCGAAATCATTTCCGTTCGAATATTTTGATTAGAGCTTGAGATATAGGCGATTTACGAAACGTTTTTAACATGCAGTCAGAGGACCGGCCGGGCGAGGTAGGTCCCCTGTGAGGTTGGGGGGTTGGCGCACTCCACGCTCCCGCAAGGCAGCTCTATTTTACTTCTATTCTCTCTGTTCACACCTTCCACAATATTCGATAAGATTTCATTAATGTCTAATAAAACAACTAGAACATTCTACAAAGTACAAAGTAAACACCATAAAAGTTTCAAAAGCAGAATAATTAATTGCTTAGAAGTAAACATTTTCATAGCAGATAACACCAAGAACAACTTCTTTCTCTTAATTCTCACTACAGTATGCTAAGTGGGGAGAAGACAAAGAATATTTAGGACAAAGATGGCAAAGGAGAATAAATTTTTAAATAACTGTACACGTTCGTGTGATTTCTACAGTAAGTTAACAGTTTAAAATTAACACTACACCCTAGTGTTAGAGAATGTTTGTTAGAGAATATGTAGAATATGAGAAAATGTAGTGCTAGAGAATATTGGAGAATGTTTCTAAATAAAATATATTAAAGAGTTTTTAGAACCTTTCAAATCCAAATTATTTCTATTATAATAATAGAATAAGCCCATGAGAATGATCCTATCAAATAGATAGAATCAAAATTCTTGAAATCAAATTGTTATGATTTCACTATTATTTCTTAGTTTTTTCTTTGTGAATCTAGGCTACCATTCTAATAAAAGTAATAACACTAATGAACTATTTTACAACCTAAAAGGAATCTTCTCTTGTGGAAAATAATATTGCAATGAAATATCGACCTTGAATCTAACAATTTAACATTTCTATATTCATAAATATGTAGTGAATATGCCTGGTGGATAATAAAATAGTCAGGGAAAAACAAAACACCCGACTATTATTTTTGAGAATATATTACGACGAACTGATCTATTCTATAGTTTACTATTGTAGCATGCTATTCAGTGTTGGTAGCTTACATTATTTATTGTTTACCGGCCACATGGAACTTTTCTTGTGGAGCTAGTCTGGCGAAAATAGGATGGGAAATCGAAATTGCCGACACGCAACACTGTTGATGGCCTGAGAAGGTCTCCTCATCTATTTTTACACGGAGTGCCCGCACTGCCTACCTATTCTACCTTCACTATACGGCTGCACACCGAAGTCACTGCTAAAACGTAGGCACGAGCCAATAAACAAAGGGCATGATTAAGTAGCCTGCCCAATTCTTAGTGAACAATGAGTGACATGATAATCGCATCAACCGCAACTGGATTGGGTAATCACTTTCCCACTACTTACGAATGTCAAGA
This sequence comes from Conomelus anceps, assembly GCA_948455865.1. Lineage (NCBI taxonomy): Eukaryota > Metazoa > Arthropoda > Insecta > Hemiptera > Delphacidae > Conomelus > Conomelus anceps. Next base: position 52,501,142 of record OX418220.1, read on the forward strand.
AAGTTAATTTATTGTTTCACGATAATTGCTGACTGATTTCCAACAAATACGTTTTTATTCTGTCCTGTAGTCGCAATCGACACCAATAAAAATATAACAATTAGTTCAAATTTAGAAAGTTTAATGAATTCTTCCTTTTCGATTTTTTCATCTTTACATAAACTGTCGGCTATTATCAATGATCAAAAGGTTCAATGGATAAAAGGTTATCGATGGCCTGAGAATGATTTAGCTTTTAATGAAACTTGCATTTACAACAGAGCATACATTGAAACTTACGTAAATCTTGACATACACGGTTTTAATACAAGAAGCCGAGGAGATTATCATTTGGTGAATCACAATAGTAGCTTATTCAAACAAAAACCTAGTTAAATTGTTAGGAAACTATACAACAAGCTACCGCAGTTTTTAAAGAGTCTTGAAAATAAAAAAATATTCAAAAAACAACTGAAAAAATATTTAGTTGACAAAGGTTTTTATAGTATTTTAGAGTTCCTTTCAAATAAAATTTAAGCCTCACGTGAATTAATTAATATAGTAATTATGATAACTAGTGTATAAGATAGTATAATTGTTAATCTGACTTTTCTCATACTCCATAACTGGAGTCCCCAAGACTTTTTCTGGATGAAAAATCTTCCAAAAAAAAAATGATACGGGGTCCACTATTCAACAAGCTTGATTTAACCTCGCTAGATCGTTGCTTCCTGTTAATTGGAATGTTCGGAAGGTTGCTTGTGTTAAAGTATTACATTATTGAGCACGATATTTAGGAATTCACGATCTAGCAAGGTTAGGTTAAGCTTGTCAATCAGTGGCCACCGTAAGTACTCTTACATTTGTAAGTAGAAGACGCGTTTCAAGACCTGAGTCCCTGCGAATAGTGAATATATACTCATTTCATGAAATGGTGTTTCCAATTCAAACTTGCATAGAAACCTCTGTTGATCTATTCAAAGTCCCAGTGCAGGAGTTTCATGTTTGATTGAGCTTTTTGGTTTAGTTATTGCAATTATCAAATAAGAATAATTCAAATTAAATCTACGGTATATCATTATTAGTTTGTAAATTGCTACTTCAAAATAGTTCAAAACATTCAAAGAAAATTTTTTCTTCCAAAAACGAGAATAATAATTCAAATATTAACCGATAATAATATATTTTCCAATAAGTTTCTATTGTGCTATTTCCAAAACTGAAAATGATTGAGATAAATGTAATACAAACTCATTATATATTCTATGGAATGGAATGAACTTAAAACATTTCTCAATTATTTTCAATCCCGGAAAGATTCTGCAATTCCAACATAGACTTCTGAATAAGACATCTCGATCTCGTTGTTTTCAAACAGGATGAAGTAGATTATAAATTCCGTGAATTGATTCTATGAAACTTCATATGAAATTAATATTTCTTCAATTCTATTCATAATTGTTTTCCAGTAAGCCTAGCGGTATTTGACATTATTTTGTTTGAAAAGATTCTTCGTTCCATGTATACTACAATGAATCATCATAACAGACTTTTAATTTGTAATGCTCTAATGGGTGGAAAAATTATTTTCTGGACAATTTCAACATCCTGATGTGATGTAGGCGAATGACTCCGTTACTTTGAGCAAGAACAATAGAAAAGAGAAGATCTGTAGATGATGGTCACATGATTTCTCAATGTCTTCGTAGTTCCTACTTTTATTTTTAATTTTTAATTAATAATTACATCCTAAACATCTGGTGATCAGACAGAGGATGAGTCAGAAAAGAACAACCTTAGGAAGGTTCTCAATACATATAACAAGGAAAGTCACTATACACATAAAACACATAGAATAAAAATAAAAATAAAAAATGTAGTAGTCGAAAGTATGTGAAAGTGCCAGAGTCATTCCTGCAGGAATTCATCCACAGAATAGTATGCCCTTCCAAGCAACAGCCTCTTTAATAGTCCTCTGAATTTTCCCAAGTCCACCATGTTTCTTATATCCTGAGGGAGCCTATTATATATTTTTGGGCCGATATATTGTGGTGATTTTTCGAACATGGCGGTTCTGTGAGCAGCAACTGATAGGGAGGCTGAATGCCTTGTATTGTACCTATGGATTTCATTATTGCGGGTGAAGTTCGGTAGGTTTTTGTGAGTATAGGTACAGATCTCCAGGATGTACAGTGATGGCAGTATCTTACCACTATGGAAAAGTTCTCGACAGGGAACTAGGGGGCTTTCCAAAAATAATTCTCAGTGCTTTTTTCTGTGATCTAAATACTTGAATGAAGAATTTAGATCTTCCCCATAGGGTTATGCCATACTTAAGGAAGGGAAAAAGATAACCATAATAGACCACCATCATTGCTTTAAAACTCAGAGTGTTTTTGAGCACTCGCAGAGAGAAATTGGCCGAATTAACCCTGGAACATATTTTTTGAGTGTGCACTGACCAGTCCAATTTTCTATCCAGAGTTACTCCTAGAAAATCAACAGTAACACTCTGCTGGGGCACACTCAAACTTTCCAACTCATCAACGTTTCTGTCTGCAAAATGGGGGGGTTGGAATGTGATGAACTTATCTGATAATGGAATAGTTTTGTACCGAATGTTGCACCGTAGCTCTACGCAATATTTTTATTACAGTACGGTTCAACTCAAGACGAACAAACATTGCAATTTTTGTAATATGATTACATGACCATGATGTGACTATGGTTTTAACACTTGGCAGTGTTAACTTCAGTGCGCCACTTGGTAACTGGAGGAATGGTAAGCAGAAATCTTGCTAGTCTGTCGTTCTAATTCATCGATTATGATACTCGGGTGCAGCAAAAGGAACACTCCATTAACTAGGCCTATAGCTGGACAAGATTTCAGATACCTTATTCATAGACATTTTATCATTCATAGAACTTATTTATTAGAACTTTTTATTTCATAGAACTTTATTTATTAGGCATATGTATTTTTAAGTCATAAAAAACGTTTAATCTACGAATATACAAGCTATAGAATAGATGGATAGATAGATAGATAAAATTGCAGGTTTTCTCCCACACTTAACCCTAATGGGATAACTGAACAAAAAAGTGAAATAAACTTCTTTTATCAAGCTGCATTTATCATGTTTGGAAAATGGTGTGTCTTCTGAAACAAAACGCCAGACGTCTTTCTTGAAAATGGAACAGAGTCAGAGGCATTGCATGGTTAAGGCAAATGACACATTTTGCAATGTTACATGTAACTATGGAACCCTGTTATCGCAGGTGGTTTGCGTCCTAGAGGGGGGGGGGGGGGGAGAGTAAGGTTTCTATGTGTTTGTGCGGCCACGGATAAACATTGAACAACTTTTCAGTGCACATGGCTGCTTCCAGGATAGCTTGCCAATGTGTTGTCCCCGGCAGCGCAAGTTACATAGGCGAGTATAAGAAGGGAATGCTTGAGAGCCAGTTTAGGAGCTTTGGTACAGCCAAGTATTCAGAGGCATTGCTGCTGTTTGTGATCGATAATATTATGTTAGCGTGTCCAGAACTATCACTGACTACCACTCTGCACTCTGCATGCACCTTGGCGTTTAGGAGTTGCTCTTTCTCAAACGCTTACAGTTGCACGTTCGCTCCCTTTCTCTCACACACTCGCTCTCTCACTATCTCTTACCTTTCTCTTTCAGCATTTCCTTACACACTCACTTTCTCTGTACCTCTATCACCTCCCTTTCTATCCAACCACACACACACCACCACAAACGCACGGTTGACTGGCTTTTCGCAACGCAAATTCTCCGCATAGTTTGCAAACAAACCCAAGTAACCCCAAAGTCGACCGTATAGATCACCAACGTGTTAGAGATTGCCAGTGGATATTTTGGTTGAAGGAATAAGAGTGGATTCTAGCAAAGGAAATCAATCCGATTCCGATTGACTCTGAGTCAATCAATGAAGATTGAAGCTTAGCTATATCGATAAAATACTGAATGAATTATCTGAAATGTGGAAAAAAATACGAAATAAATCAAATATATCGGATGAAGCCAGAATATGTATCTATTTCTAGTTCCGGTGGTTCGGAGTCCACCTAAAACCGTAGGTCCAACTCATAAATCACCACCATCCAACTCATTACCCACGCACAGGTCTCAGACCTATGTGGGCTTCATCCTCAAAAAAATATATATATATATTTACGATTCAATTGTTAAGTAAATCTCACAACGCCTACCTAAAAGGAAATAAATCAATAATACAGAATAAATCAAAAAAGTTGTAACAGAAAAATTCATTAAGTCAACACTCCTCATGCACAATAACAATTTTCCCATGTTATATATAACATGAATACAGAAGATAGAATGTTATACAATATATGTATCTAAAGTATAGTTAGCCCACATAAATGTCATGTATAGATATAAAACAATTTCAGAATGTGAAAACGAAGAATCAACATTACCTGTGACAATTAGTAGATAAATTTTCGACGATAATTTGATAGTTCTAATCAATCTAATTAGAGGCAGTATGTTTTACATGAGAGGGTGAAGTAGGAACCGAACTTATTTGAAAACTCAACCCTGCAAGATTGATGAAAATCCAAATTATTTGTCCAATAGAATTATTTCAAGATTCAAATTACAATTTCAAGAGATTTATTAATAGAATTTTCAATAGTCAATTATTGAAATACAACTCGCTATATTATTGGTTTTTGAAACAAAATGAATTTTTGAGCAACTTCGATAATAATCACAGTGGGCAAACTTCTTTTCTCCCCTATTTGGGATTAGCAGTCATCTCATTTTCCTACATCCTGAAGAAAATTCGTATTAGCTTCGCATTTCCTTAGTATTCTAGTGACTCAATCACCAAAATCGATTCTCCTGAAGAGTTATCAGTTGCATTCAGAAATTTTCAAGAATGCAATTTACGTCATAACTTCCATTATAACGGAGCAGTTGTGAATTAGAGTGTGGAGTCTCATCATCTATAAATTTTCATATTTTACTATGTGCATACCAGTTATTGGAGTTGTAAGATACTTGCAAATAATATTTATTGAAATCTCGATTTCAGAACCGTACATTATAATAAATCGCACTTTGGAAACTACAGGGTAGTTATAGTTATAAGGATGGGAATACGCTCCAATTAATCGACTCGATCCAAATTGAATTCGAATCAGAATACTCATTCTCAGAATCAGCAACGATTTCCACTTCCTCCGTACTGTTTTGCCCATTCCTCCATTTCCATACTTCTTCAGCCTTTTCAATCTATTCCCTTTTAAGTCATCTTCGCCCAGACATCCTGCCCGGGCTTCTGAGAATGTCCTTGGTCGGACGAGCTAAGCTTCTTAACGGTTTATTGTTAATTGAATTTCAAATTAATTAGTTAGCATCGTGACGTCAGGGATGGCTTATCACTTATTACTCTCATCTCTTGGAAATATATCATTGGAGATTCCCAGTCTGCCTATTCGGGGTGTTGGTTATGGTAGTCTACATTCGAGGTTGTTCAGAGCGTTCAATATTGAATGATTAGGAGTTGCAATACAGTAATGTTACAAATTTATGAGTATAGAATCTTTTCTTCAAAGACCGAAGTAGCAACTTCTGAACAATACTTTTGATTCGATGTTTGAGTTAAAATTACTTTTATTACTTATCCATTTCAAAAAAATGTATATAATGTATGTAATGTTATTGAACATTGATGTGCCAAGAGGCATATTTATAGTCTTTTCATCCGATCTTGACTGTGATTCTCTTCAGCCTCTGATTCTATGATATTCATCTGACACCTTCAACATTTTTCAGAGTGAAGAACGGGTAACATGAATGAGACGAGAGGTAGGTCCACCGATGGCCACTTTTCTGTCCTTTCCTAAGCAGAATAAACTCCTCGAACTGGGGAACTTCTTCCCAAATAATGGACACAAGTACGTAACAAGAAAAGGCTACCCTCTCACTCACTCACTCTTTAACGCTCTCTCTCACTCAGTCACTTCCGCGCTCTTACTTTTCCACTCACTCTCTTCCTATCTGGTTAAAAAACTGTATATATTGCTACCTCTCTTCACTTGCTGAAAATATAACCGGGAAATCCATTACAATTCATTACAACTTAATTTTTAACATGAGTCTGGAGACTTGTGCGTGGGTAATAAGGTGAATAATGAGAAACATCGATGGCTGAGTGAGATTCGAACCCAAGACTGCAGTAAATAAAGCCAGTCAGATCCTTATCTTATCACGGACAAGCGCTCAAGCCAACTGCGTTATCAGAGCCGCCTGAAATTTACAATTTCATTGATGGGATCTATGACAATTTGGCTGGGGTGATCTGAATTACACTAAAGTGATAACTTTTAAACACTGTTTTTGATAGCAAATTCTAAATAGTATTATAGTGTAGGTTAATCAAGGTTTAATCAAGAAAAAAAAAACAAATTGCCATTGTAAGAACTGCTGATTTGCATTTTTTGTGAACCTAAAAGCATATAAGTTATGATGTTTATAAAAGATCAGTGAAGCATAGGCCTATCAGCACAGCTACTGTTGATAATCATTTCATGTGAATTAGTCGGGTCCTTGAATATTCCGTTGTATCGGTGTATCAATTTAATCAATAAAATAGATGTGTGTTGGTAGGTGTAGAGGATGGAGTATGCGGTGATATTTATTTATTTACTTATTTATTCATTTATTGTAACAAAATTACGATGAATGTGAATGCGCAACAAACTCAAATTTAAAACTGCTCTCTTCACAAATCACGAATGCCTTATATTGTAATATAAAACATAATCTATTGGAAACATAACTTAGCTCAAAAAGTATCAACCTTCGAAATAAATGATACCATTAGTACTGATAATAATAATAATAATAATAATAATAATAATAGTAATATTAAGCCTGCAGCTTTATATGCCTGTGAGACTCTTTCTATGAGCCGAAAAATGGAAATGGACGACATTAAAAAAGAAGAAAGGAAAATTCTTGGACCAAGAAAAACAGAAGAAGGATTTAGATTACAGAAGAATGAGCTTGTAGAAAGATTTTCCAACATATAAAAAGATATGAAGACACGGCATTTAGAGTTCTACGGTCATATTCTCAGACTTCCAGAATACAGGTTAACCAACAGAGTGCTATGATACCTACTGTCGCTAACTAGTCCGGGACCCTGGTTAGAAAATATTAGAAAAGATCTAACCACGCTCAACACGAATGAACAGGAGATATTGAACAGGGAGTTATTCAGAAGAAAAGTGGATAAGTGGGAAATTCTCTCAGAGCTGCGCCCTAAACAGTACAGACCACTATGGAGTGAAGAGAGGAAGCAGCGGTTCTCGCAAAGGATGAAGGAATACTGGGCAAAGAAGAAAAATTAAATACCATACACCACGAGTCATTGAATACTTATCGTCTTCCTCTTGGGAGTTCTATCAACAATAATAATAATAATAATAATAATAATAATAATAATACTCAAATAATAATAATAATAATAATAATTATTATTATTATTGATTGAAGTGGTTCTATCACCAATAATTTATTATCATTACTATTGTATCAACTGGAAACAAAATTGAAGAGGTAGTGGCTGAAGATCAAACACTGCCTGATATACCAAAAAATTCCTTGACAACCATGTTAGGAAGAAGGGAGTGTCAACAACCGATTACGTCGTGTCACCCTCATATTAAATAAGCTATTCAATTTGATCTAATTATAATTTCTGGTCTGAAAGTGGTTGATCTGCCAGGAGATATCAGGTCAACCAATGGTCACTTTTCTGTTCTGTCCCAAACGGTACAAATCCATGAATTTAGGAAATTCTTTCTTAGCAATGGGCACAAGCAAGTAACAAGAAAAGGTTACTCTCTAACTCACTCTCATATAACGACTCGCTCATAAGCCATCAGTTTCTCGGCATTTCTCACTCACTATAACTCGCACACTTTCACCCTCTCTCAATCTGTAAAGACTGATTATAAAATCTGAATAATTATCAAAAAACTGGGTATTTAATAAAAATAGGCACAGGCAAAGACTATGGGACTATTTATAGTATGTTAACGGAAGCATCGCTTTTCAAAGTCTGTGAAGACTGTTACTATATGTCCGTACTTTCCTCAGAAACTAGAACCTTTGTGAACTGACCTGGAATCGAAGAATGGTTGTTGTTATTTTCGACTCATCAATATTTTGACCATCGGTGGCCCAATGCATTTCCCAGGCTGCGACTACAAAATCTACTTCTCCTCTAAGTTGACAGGTAGGGAGGTAGCCAAAGCCAGCCATGATATTGATTCCAAGATCAAGGTCTGGCGGGTGTAGTGAGGTGGGAGGCGCGATCGGATGTGTCGAACGTTACAATGCTACCAAGCATTGCTTTATTATGAAGTGCTTATTTTATGAAAATTTGTAAAAAATGTAGATTGAAACAAGAATCATGAATCATTTCCATTAATGAAATCTATAGATGAACAGAATACTCAAGACTATTTTAATTGTAAGACAATTATTTATGAAGAAACTTATTGTAACTTATACATGAATTGCAATAGAGAACTATTTGAATTCAGACAGATTGATTACAATATAAGACCGTTGAGAAATCTAGTTTTGATTCCAAATCTCAATAAACGCATTTGCAGACATCAAACTCTCTATATTTGCTGTAAACTTCTTAACGTGATACCCATAGAGCTGATACCATTCACGAATAAAACTAAAACTCTTAGAATAGATGCTTGGGTGAAGGCAAATGTTTATTTTAAAATAGGCTCTGTATTCTTATAATGTTTGATATAAGTTATTTTTAAGATTGTTTATAAGTGTTATTGTTTTTGCCATATATCAGATGATTAGAATACATATGATTTTGCATTAGTTATAATTTATGTTGTTGATAACAAGTCATTCTGTAATAAGTTTCAATACAAGATGGTTGATGAATTATACAGAAGTATTTCATTACCTATTTAAGACATAACAATTGGCGACGAGGATTAAAATGGACGAAAAAGAAATGGAGAAACTAAAGAAGAGTAGAGCTGTGCTTAAAGGCCAAATCACACGAACAAAGAAATGGTTCGATGAAGATCTAACAGTAGCAGCAATCAAGGTGAAGGTAAATACACTTGAATTGTATTGGAATAACTACAACAAGGTCCAAGAAGAAATAGACTCGCACACAAAAGAAGAGGAGCTAGAAACTGAAATGGAGTACAGATGGCAAATAGATAGTGAATACATGGAGACACGAACAAAATTGGAGGAACTAATAACACAACAGATTAACAAAAATAATACAGGAAGACCAGCAGCAGAAGTAAGAGAGTTGAAAAGCACAGAAACATCGACAACTAACGTAAGTTTTACACCTTATTCCGAAAATGAAGCATTCAGAAATTTTTTATTAAGATTCGAGAATTTTGTAGAATTAAGAAAAATTAGCAATTTGAAAATCAAAGTTCAGCTGTTTATTAGCACACTTACTCCAGACTTACATCAAAAGTTATGTGATTTAATTGCTCCTGAACGACCAGGTGACAAGTCATATGAAGAAATCTCGGATATATTGGAAAACAGTTTGAATCCAGCTCCAAGTACGGTTGCTAGTCAACACAAATTTATAAGTAAAACGCAAGATATGGATGAAAATATTGCAGCTTACGCACAAGAGTTAAAACGTCTAACAATAAATTGTAACTTCAAGTGCTACAACTGTGAGCACTCAGTAAACGAAATGCTCTCGAAGATGCAATTTATTAGAGGCTTGAGGGACAATGAGGTTAGATTGAGATTGCTGCAAGAGAAGGATAAGAATCAGTCGTTCAAGGAAATTGTAGAGACGGCTGTATTAATGGAACAATCAAGATTGGAAAGTTGTACAATAAAACCCAAACATGCCAACTTTACCGAAAATTCACGAAATTACATTAATTACCGTACGTAAATGAACAATCCAAGGTAACCAAAGTTAATGATCAATATAAAAATATAAGAAAAGAGCCATTTACCTTCAAAGATCTAAAAGGTAAATGTTACAGATGCGGGAGTAACCGACACATAGCAAAAACTTGTAAATTTATTAATGAATTTTGCAAGAAATGTAACAAGGTAGGACACGTTGCTGCTGTATGCTTATCATACAGCAAAACAAACCCTTCAGGAAAATCTGACTATTCAAGATCAAATATGATTGAAACGGAAGTTAATGACGATAACAATCATGAAATTTATAAAGCAGGAACATCACCGGCCATTACTGATAAATTTATGGTTACAGTTGAAATTGAAGGGAAGAGTTTGAACATGGAACTTGATACAGGTGCAGCATTGAGTTCTTTGTCATACACCGATTTCCAAAAACTTAATATAAATAAACGCCTGTTCAAGACAGCTGTTGAAATGAGAACTTACACGGGGGAAATCATTAAACCAGCAGGAATCTGTTTTGTTGAATGCAAATATAAGAATTTCAGTTTTCATGGTAAGCTGTACGTTCTGAAACAAAACGTAGAACCGGTTTTTGGTCGTGAATGGCTCCGAGAAGTTAAAATAGATTGGGCTGATATCAAATATGCTGAAAGTAATAATAACACATCAATTGAACTTGAAAAACTTCTCACAGAATCTCCATACTTTCTGATGTTTGGGAGAAATGTGAGAACAGAGATAGATCTGTTAACCGAACAAGGTTTTCAAGCACAGGAAGGAAATAAAGCACCAAAAAGAGTTTTCCAAAAAGGTCGAAGGGTGTTGATAAAAAATTACTCCAGCAGTTCAGGAAAAAAAATGGGTGTCAGGAATAATTGATAAAAATATTGGAAAAGTTATATACCTTGTAAGGACAGAAGATGAAGTATTCAAAAGACATTGCGACCAGATAAGACAACTCAATTAGAGGGGGAGGATTGCCATATATCAGATGATTAGAATACATATGATTTTGCATTAGTTATAATTTATGTTGTTGATAACAAGTCATTCTGTAATAAGTTTCAATACAAGATGGTTGATGAATTATACAGAAGTATTTCATTACCTATTTAAGACATAACAGTTTTGATTTTCATCCGGCGCACAAGCTTGGCTTTGCTGATGGAAATCTTGAAGTATATATTTTTTTCTTATATGTACTGTAAAAAAACATAGTTTAATATAGTGTATCTGATTGTGATGTACTATTACATTTGTTTTTTGGTGTTTTAAATAAATAAAATAAAAATAAAATAAAAAATCAGGTTATTTCCACTTGATAATGTAGCCTGAAAACTACCGATGGTCCTTCTCTGATAGTTTGTGTTCCAATAATATTATTTTCCTACAACTGCTCGTAAAGTCGTTCTTTACGTACTGAAAACTAATTGTAGAATTCCTCTTTACTGCTCCGCAAGAGGTAATAGTTATTTATGTATTAAGAGCGTGAAGCGCGACTTTATCGTTTGAGCCAAAACATTTACTGCGCGATGCGTAGCGGAGCGCAGTAATTTTGCGAGAGCGATAAAGAAGCTTCACGCACGAATTGCATACAATATTTTTCCTAAAACTGCAGTTCTGGATTCCAACACAATAAAAGCTTGTAGTTTGCAACATCACAGACCATGCGCGGATTTGGTTAGCGTTCGCCATTTTGAGGTTATGTGAATTTCACGGATTCCGTGATCCACCAATGAGAAGGCATCAAAATCAAAACAGAAGCGTAAAGAAAACAGCTGGCGAGCGTAAAGTACTTTACCGCTTGCGGAGCAGTAAAGAGGTATTTTACAATTAGTTTTCAGTACGTAAAGAACTACTTTACGAGCAGTTGTAGGAAAAGTACTTTATGCTCGCCAGCTGTTTTCTTTACGCTTCTGTTTTGATTTTTATGTCTTCTCACTGGTGGATCACAGAATCTGTGAATTCTCATAGCCTCAAAAATGGCGCACACTAACCAAATCCGCGCTCGGTCTGTGATGTTACAAACTACAAGCTTTTATTGCGTTGCAATCCAGAACTGCAGTTGTAGGAAAAATATTGTATGCAATTCGCGCGTGAAGCTTCTTTATCGCTCTCGCAAAATTACTGCGCTCCGCTATGCTTTGCGCAGTAAATGTTTTGGCTCGAGCGATAAAGTCGCGCTTCACGCTCTTAATACATAAATAACTATTTGCTTCTTATTTTACAGCACATCAACTTTTATCATCTATCAATCACAAGTACGGCATAAAAGATTGCCTTTGCCAATCCAAGAGGCTTAAAAATATTGGCCTACCTATTGAAAGGGTTGAGAAGAGACTTTGAATGTGAATCAGGAATAAAGGAGAGATTGAATGATTTGACAATTCGTTTATTCTTGGACGGCTGTTTAGTAGACTCTGAAGTTGGGCAAGTCTTTGTTTAGGTCTCTGCTTGCCGGGTGGGAAGAGGTAAATGGTAAGGGAAGGCTGGCAGGTACACAATAGAGCGGCCGATTCAAGTACAGTTCACGGTGTGCTTCACATACACACGCGCATGTGCAGACGTCCAAAGAGCGTTCGACAAAGGACAGGAAATCGGAGCACGCCTGAATGAGCCGTCACAGGAAGCGGCGATAATAACTAAGCGGTAGGTCAACCTATGCCACGCAGGACGCAGGACTCGACCTGCCAGGTAAATCGAAGAACTCCTCGACACACAACAGCACAGGGCTGAGCATCCACCTAGACCTAGGAACAGCGCAAGTTATAGAATATTACCAAGCTGTTGCTCATTTTGGGACAAGCCAGCTGTTCGCTTCACTTCAGGGCGGCCTTTTCAACAAAAACTAACGCTCTCCTCCCACCTCATCATCGTACCCCTTACCCTTAAAAAGAAGGAGAAGAATCCGATGACGGAAAAAAAGGAGAAGAAGTAGAAAAAGAAAAATATGATTTTGAAGAAGAAGGTATGCGTGCTTGCCGCCCCTCTATTTACCATATCTGAAAGTGAAAGCGTTTGCCAGCTGACCGCTAATCTGTATGCTTTGGTTCCGTTAGCTAAGTTTTTGTAACCGTCCCCTAAAGCGCTATATAAGTGACAATCAGGGGCGGATCCAGCAGCAGATTTTGGGGGGGGGAAATACCTGAGTGGGTATGGGTATCACGGGGGAAGGGGGGGGGCCGAAAGACCTAAAGTCAGAAAAAGCAATTAACAGTTATTTTCAATTCCAAATTTAATTGATCACCTATTTGCCTGTGACGATGTAATATTATACTGTTAATACGAAATGATTCATGATGAAATGCCAAGCATTCATGTCCTATACTGCCAAGCAACCCAAAACTTCAACTAATGGGTGTAAATAGAATATAATTTCTGAGTGTGAATAGAATAATTATTAATGTAGCAAAAAATTTAAGTTCACATTGAAATTTCCATAATATGAACTTAACTACAGAAAAATATGTTATTAGTTAAGACAGCAGCTATCAATTGATCTAAAAGAGATTTTTTAAATAGATAATATGAGTCCTGGGAGCTGACTAGATTTCACGCAGAAGAATTATTTTTAAAAAATCCCCTCATCCTCTTTTTAAACTTATCTTTGGACAGAGTTATTGTTTCCAGGGACAACCATTGTCCCCCCCTTTTAGCCCTGCTTTACATTGCTTTACATTCACCCAGATATCACAATCATTGATCACCTTAAATCCTTAGTCCAAAAATGTTGGACTCTTGACTGTCTGCTATAAAACTATTGTTCAATAAACAATAGAGATTTATAAGAAAAATAAATACATTATGAGGTACTTGTTAGAAAGTATAAAAATAATGCAACACAAATTTTGATAACCTTTTAATGTGTATCGTTCCATCACACAAAGCAGTGCCATAGCTACAGGGTCAGTCTAAGTCTCTGGGGGGGGGGGGGGGGGGTTGACCAATGATGTTGCTGGGAGGGTTAGACTCTCGGTATAATAATTACAATGGTAATTTGTAATTTGGAGTAATATACCTCTAACGATAAATTGAAGCAATATACATATACATTGCTTTTTAATCCAAAACGGGGGTTCAGGTTCACCCCGAGAAAATTTGAAAAAATCATCTCTCTAAAACCACAGTTCAAGTGATTCTAGGCATTAATTCTTCTAACATAACACTTCAATCCACGTAATGTGTCAAAGTAAATTTTATCCAGTCCTTGTGTTATTGTCAATGGGAGATCCGGACCTTACTTTAAACTTCCACTTTTCTATATTTGATTCCTCACTGCTCCTGATTGGGGCACAATACAGTACCGCAGGCTACTTGAAAATTTATTGCAATAAAATTGAGGGGTACTCCTTGGAATTGTTTTTTAAATAAAATTCCTACAAAACCACATTTTTAACGAGTCTTCTTTTAATCTTGCCAAAAATTATCTCACAATGACCTGCTAAAATTACAAATTTCTTTTGTCCAGGGGGGGATGTCCCCCTGATTCCTCCCCATACTTACGCCACTGGCACAAACTGTTAATGAAAAATGAAATTTACAAGAAAAATTACATACATTATTTGCAATTGAAAAACTATTCATTCAGCCAAAATATTCCAACAATTTTTTTAAGATTCAGGGTCTAGGCTCTAGGGTGATTATCTGAGTGAATGTAAAGCAGTGCTAGTAAATAAATTCACTTTTTCTGCCATAGTATTTCTCAGCCAGAAAAACAGAAAATAGTAATCCAGAAAAACCTTTCTGAACTGGCATCATTTTCAGACCAGGTACTGTAGTACACAGTATTTTCAATAGAAAATTAATTGTTGGTCAAGCATTGCTGTCTCAATTATCTCCCTTTTCAGCAACTTTGAAAACTCTCATTTTCTTCTACTTTTTATTTTATCCTTATTTTCCCCTCTTTTTACCCTTTTTCGTTTTTTTCATTTTCATCTCTCTCCTCCTACCAATTTCTATCATTTTACTTCTTATCATCTCTTTTACACTTTTTCACTGTTTTTTCATTTCCATTTGTTCCTCTTTTCTTCTTTTTCCTTTCTTCTTCTCCTTCTTTTTCTTCTTTCTTTTTTCCTTTCTCTTCTTTTTCTCCTTCTTCTTCTGCGTTGGGGGGGGGGGGGGAGAATTTTCCCTTCCCACCCCCGTGTTCCGCCACTAAGTGACATAGGTAACTACCCCCACCACCACAGACACAAATGTAGCTTTTTATACAGCTCGTTGTTTGCAGGTAGAGTTTTGAAACTTTGGAATGCAATTTCAATGACCAATGTGGAACACCACATTATAAGATGGGTTTTTGAGTCTCAATCATCATCGTCAAGGCTCCGTGAAAATTTTCACACATCATCAAAGGATGTTGATAAAGAACAATAGGCTCTGTGAATCTCACATGAAAGAGATTTAATTTTTTTTATTAATTTAGAGAATCATAATTGTATAATAAGACTTGAAGTTGTCACAAACACATTTATTGAAAACCGTGAAATACTAGTCTAGTTACTAGTTACACCATTATCAATCTCAAACAGATTGTTTGAGATTGATAACGGTGTAAAAACCGAACAAACTGTTTGTTTGAGATTGATGATGGTGTAACAACTGAAACTAGTATCTCACGGTTTTCAATAAATAATGTGGTTGTGACAAGTTCAAGTCTAATTATTCATTATGGATATCTTCCACAATATCATCTTCGTCACTACAAAAATAATTGTAATTTTAATTTGATGTATGATTCTTCTCAGCTTGTTTCAGGAAGCTTATTGCTCCTAGTCTACAGGTCCTGACGATGTGTAAAAATTACACGAAGCTTTCGCAGGGAAATTATTATTTCAAGTTAACTTATATCAAATTATTATTTAAATCAAGTTATTATTTGATTGTTCCTAAATAAGTGGACCCTCAACTTCACATCATCGGACGAGAACCTACTAGAGTTTATAATAAGAATAAAAAAGTTTATATACGAGAGTATTATTATTATCTGTTACATTGTCAGCTGCTTATAATTAATGGCAGGAAATTATAATTCAGCTGCTTATAATTAATGGCAGGTATTCCTTCTAAACTCATCGCTTTATATTTTGCAGAGGTATTGGGTGCCCGGAAAGGAAGTATCCCTAGAACAGGCTGAGCTCGTATACCAACAATTGCCATACCTACAATCCTAATAGCTCACCACCAATTTACTGAAAATTATACCTACTATACTGCGCCCAATTTCGGGTTCAGGTGAAACTAGGGGACCAGGAAGTTGAATAAAGTGTATAAGTGAATGAGTATCAATAACCGCAGACCTTCCGACACGCAAATGACTATTACTGATCATTATTATTCTATAATATAATGGTATATTTAATATTATAATACTTTGTAGTTTGATGAGTTAATTAGTGAGGTAAAATATTAGATAATAACTGTTAAAAGGTTGTAACTTTTATGTAGCTATTGAAATATTCAGCGAATAAGATACAATTTTATGAACTTTTTAAACTATCAGGTTATTCCACATTACAAGAGAAAATTACATGAATGTAATTTCTAAGCTGACAGTTCTAGAGTGATAAAAGGAATAATACAAGCTCATGGGAAAAATTTAGATTCTCGTTGTTCAGTTTTACGGAAAATTCCGATTCCTGATCAAATGATCATTAAATGCTGTTCAAATAGAATATTTAGAGATATTAATATATATTTATACGATTTTTCAGCCTAATTTCACATTCAATCTAGTTTGTAAATAAGCGATTTGTTTCAACAACTTTTATCTGGATATGGATAAGATGGAACTATTCATGAAATTCCCTGCCCTAACCGGGAATCAAAGCTGGGATATCAGAGAACAGAGATCGCCTAAATAAGGATTAATTAAAGATCAAAAAACAATTAATAGTAACAAGTTATTAGGACTTATTCGCACGTATCATCACACTTTATCCAGGCTTTGGACTGGTTGATTTCTGGAAATAGTCATTACAGGATCGAGCCACTGGTTAACGACATTCGAAGAAAAAGTGTTTGCTAGATAAAAATAGTCTAGCGAAAGGACTCAATGACATTTCAGGTGAAGGATCAAGAGTTGGGCACAAACGGCAAGTTCCCTGGGCGCATCGTTCCCACATTACATGAGTGTAAATACCTTTTTTAAAGCATTTTCTAATAGGTTCAGTTAAATTTATTTTATTTATAAAGGCAGTGAAAGTCTACTGCCCAGTAGCAAAAATCCTTATATACCTATTCACTGTTATAATCAACTGTTCTATATAAAAATACACTGTTCTAATCAACAATGGTTTGTTTCAATTCTCCAGTTTGATCTTTTGTTATTATCATGAAGAAAAAAGAGATCAACATTATATTTGAGTATGAACCCCGAAAACGGTGGTTTGTTGAGTTGAGAGAATGTCTTTACATTTGCCATCTTGTCCATCCATATTATGGGGTACTCAATGATCAATGGAGTGACAGAACCGTTGAGTAGTAGCCCAAACCCGACGTAACATTTTTTTTTTTTTTTTTTTGAGGATGAAGCCCACATAGGTCTGAGACCTGTGCGTGGGTAATGATGGTGATGATGGTGATTGATGAGTTGGACCTACAGTCTTAGGTGGGTTCCGAACCACCGGGAAGTGATCAATAAAGGCATCGGTATACCTTCAGTATAACTTCAGTTTGCTCGCTATCATCGGACTCCCCGAAGGTGAATGAACAATAAAAAAATGAATATCATTTATAATTTAAGTTATAATATACTTTATGCATAATATATGTAACAATATCAAACTGATGCTCTCCAACATTACTAATTACAAAATTTAACTAATACTCTTTAAGATATGAATTATTCAAAGGTAACTTGTGTTACAAAAAACGTGATGTACTTCCAAAATGAGGATAGTTAGTCAAGAAATCGCCATCAGCAATCATGTTATCTCCAATTTGAAGAAGTCAGCGACTTGATTGAATGAGGACACTTTAAGTGTCATTGTAGTAGCAGCTTGACGTTAAGTTTAAAACTTTCCTGTGAAGCATTAATCAATCTCGCTTCCCCCCCCTCACATAGCACCAACTTCAATATAGACTTCCAATGAGAACGAAACGGTGACGTTCGTTAAAAGCGCGATGGGGCGGAAAAGGTAAACGATTTAATGATAAGTCAATAGCCCTGTCGCCATAAGTAATAGAAACAATTTTCAAGTGTCAATAAATCAATTTTCCAGCACTTATTCACAGGTTTTTGCTTGTGCAGCGTTTTCTTGACACCGGAAAGTTGTTTTTCCATTCAACAAATCATTGATTATCAATGGGTAGGTTGCGTACAAATAGGCCTAAATTGAACTTGGTGTTTCCAATTACTATCAGGCAACTAATTGAATACCATTCATTCTACTCAGCTCTAAATAAGTCACATATTGCAGTGGATCATAATATCCACAATAGAAAATGAGTGTTATAGGAAATGAGAAGTTCTTTCTATTGCTTTCTTCCAAAAGAGCTTATAATAATCGATTTTTGAAACAAAAATGGATCGGAGCGATCAATTTTATTTCTACCACCATCAATATACGAGCAAAATTCTAAACATCCAATCGATTATTCTGTAAAATAAGTATATTGTTCTATCAAAGAGTGAGAACAGTATTCTCAAGTAATGTGATGCAATGAAATAGAAATTGTCTCGATTGTAAGCTTCAAATGAAGAGAAAATATGCTTCAATTTATTAGATGAGGATTATTCAATTTATCATTTTCACATGAAAAGTTTTGTTTTAATGTTTTTCCTGTAAACTGCCAAAATTTATATGCAATTATGTGTAGCTTTATCATTTTTAATTATTTTCTGAATATTTCAAACCACTTGTGAAATTTTTAAATAGTTCTATGATTCGCCACGCTGTTGAATTTTTATATATTTTCGCCGTTGAATTTTTATATATTTTTCAACTTCTATTTATTCGCCAGAATGTCTACTCATTGGTAATTGAGTACAAACACAAAATAAAATTGTTATAATTTGACATACTTTTTAGTGAATCACTGAAATTATTATTTTAATGGAGGTCACACCATTTGTTTTATTTTTTTATTTTTTCAGAGCCTTCGATGGAAATGCTTCAGTTAGCTGGAAAGCTGTAAATGTTCGCCCCTCTATTTCCATAACTAGTTCATATTATGAGCGGGCATTAGCGGACACGCAAGCTCCAATCATTGATTAACCCACGCTTGAATAGCTTGGCATTCTGCTCTTATTCACAGATTAATGGCTTGATAAAACACAGTGATATTCGAGCGCATATTTATATGGCCGAATTTTCTGAAACTCAAAAAGAAACATTTTGATATTTGACGTTAAGTTTAAAACTTTCCTGTGAAGCATTAATCAGTCTCGCTCCCCCCCCCCCCCATATACTAGAAATGTAAAGGAAATGTAGCAGGGATAATCCCATTCCCACAGATGCAAGCATATAAAATTAGTTGTCATGTATGATGATTAAAATTAAATTCGAATTCATTACTCTTGGAAGAATAAATATCAGAAAGCCTTCGAATGGACATAGTTGCGCATGTTCAGTGAAATTATTCATATTTTTTTCAAATGCCTTTCCCCAATGGCATGCATTTCCCCCACTTTCATCTAAAAAAACAAGATTTGCCAGCTTATGAAATCTTAAATCCCCATGACATTGTAGATAAAAAAAGGTTAATTTTCTTGTGAGCAGTCTGCGATGTATGAGCTGAAATTATAAGTGTATCAGGGCGATAAAGACCTAGTAATATAATTATTAATTTCAATTAGTAGATTTATAATCATATTCAGTTAATATTATAATGGTCCACTCTTCTAAACAATAAATATCTCACATATTGGATTTGTTGCTGGATTTTTTAACTGGTGAGAGAAATTGAAATGAAATGTTGGAAATCGTATAAATGGTTTTATGTAAACGATACATTTAATAAAGAGCCAGGAAAATTCAGTTCAAGCATGAATAAAAACAGTGCAAAAAATTTAAATTGAATCAATTATGAAATTGATTCATAAAATCGATTTATATGATCCATACACTTGGAACAATAATTGGATTGAGTTTAATTTATACGTACAGGATTTAATAGACGAAGGAGTAATTTTGACATGAGGATATTTGTGTATCAGTGTACGTGTGAGAAAATATTAATTCGAAAAAAGTGAGAAAGTCAGAATAAAAGAGCCCGCTGGCTCCGTAATAATTATTTCTCCAGCAAGAGAAAAGCTACCGACGGAAAAGAACGAAATCCAGGGTGGAGAAATGAGCACGAGATTGAACAGATAATCCTCATCGACATCTTGAAGAACAATGATCGCATCTGACCTACCTTACACAGTACAAGGATCATTATTTTTAGCAAGAAATAATTCTCCCATGTTATTAACAATGAACCTGCTATTACTAAATGTGCTTTCTCTTGTAGGCTCTCACCTTTCTCTCTTTCTATATTTTTCTTTTCTTTAGCCTTCATTATCTCACATTTCTCACTAAATTTAGCTTTGCCATTAGTCTAATGATATCAACGGCTTTTATAATACAGCTCTCAGTATTAAACTGGTTGAATAAATTGCTGAAATGATCTGGCTTTTCAATGAATACATCATTAGATAGTGCCTGTTGTTGAGTTGTTCCACTTTGAGTTGTTCCACGATCACCATATGAAACAAGCCTGATCGTGGGTTATGATGTGGCATTTTATGTGTGGCTTGAATGATAATACTGAAATATTAGTCCTGGATTAGATTAGTTTACTATACTATATTCATGTGAACAGGGGCGCACTCAGACTTTGGGTTGGAGGGAGTGCTTATCCGTTCTACGGGTAAAATTTTGGTGTGGAGGGGGTTAAAATTGGGTTCTTATAGACCTCTTTTTACAAGGTTATTGCCAAAAAAAGTTCCTTGTGATAGTAGGGGGGGGGGGGGGGTCATTACTTGACTCTTTAAAAAGTATTAGTTAGGGGGAAACAAAATGTGTCCATCAAGTGTATTTTATACAGAGTTTTTCAATAGTTCAAGACTGCATAAGCTTCTCATGAGTAAAAAATCACATGAATGTATGTCCGGAAACCCTTTGTTTCAGAGAAAAGATAACAGCTATTCCCATCATTTATTCAGAAATATCTAAGGTCTTCATGTAGGTGGTGTGAGTCCAATTGAATCAATGTAAAATTAGCTGAAACGTACTACAAGATTTACTACCATGAATTTTCATGATGCCCACATCATTCTGAGACTGGTACGTGGGTAATGAAGTTAACGAAATCTGCCGGTCTGAATGCAAATCTTTGATTCACAACAAATTAGTTTTTCACTGATGCTTTCTACTTATGCTATTCTTGTGTGTTTTGATCCAATTTAAATGCTGCTTTTATGAACTCTTGGTGCGTTATTCACAATCAATAACCAAGTTTACACTTTTCAATCTTAAAAACGTCTTTTTTTTGTCTTTTTTGTGTATTTCATATAATTACTGAATAATCACGGTAGATAATATTTTATGTGATTTTTCAGCTCATTTCACATCGAACGTAGTCAATTCACCACCTAAATGAGAGTTCTAGAAGCCTAAAGTTTTCTGAGTGAGTACTAATTTCTTGATTTCTTATTGAAAAAGATAGCTCCACTCTTCTGCTATCTTTATTTCCAAAGGAAGGGTTTCAGGAGGAATAAGCTTTCGCAATATGTCAGATTCCTTGCGAAACTTTTCTGCAAACAACAGTATACCCTTTTTCAAGAAAGTGATAGCCGTTATCGTATTACGTTAACATCACGATTATATGTCAACGAACTAAGCTGCTAATCAATCTGATGATGAAACAATTGCTTTTTCTAAATATTATTTCCTGTAATCACATCAGAAATCTCTTATGAAACTGAATACCATTCAAGAATGTGATAACAAGTACAAACTTCCTAATCAATTTTCCATCCTCAACATGATTTAGTGAATGTGAATTTGTTGAGAGCAAAAAACTTAATTTAAGAAAAAGATATCGAACTGTTGAGAAGTTTACAAAAAATGTTGAGAAGGAAAGCTTCCATTTCGGCTCAGTGTGTTGTGAATGTTTCAATGGATACTATGCCAAGAAAAGGAACTGTCATGAAAAATATATGTCAGCGAATAAAGCGATTCCCACCATTCTTCTTCACTACCTGGAATCTGCAGTCTGACCCACGCTGTCGCTTTTATGCCTACTTTTCTCCTTCATATATGTCATTCCCTCATCCTCTCACACCACAATCCAGCGCAGCCGTCGAAGAAAATGGGATAAAAGGTATTACGAGACGGCAATTTGACAGCAGAACGAGCGCCGACAAAAGGGACCAAGATTCTCTTTTTAGGGATGCTGCTGTGAGTTGTTAGAGCAGGAAGCAAGGGAGGGATAGGACAGGGAAGAGTGAGTGGTCCAGTCATTTCTGCCATCACAGGTAAATAAAAGCTGATGAATGAGCATAGAAAGGAAAAGGAAAGAAATTGTGAAGAGCGAAACGACAACAAATGCACTTTAATCAACATAGAACACTCAGAAAATGAATTCATGACCTTACATTGCTGTCGATCCAGTAACTCTTTTTTAATAACTATAATAACTTATCAAATTTACTTGGTATTGCTGATGATGGTATTGTGTTGGATATCCATAAAGAATGAGATCGATAAAACATCATGTTATCACTATAGTATCAACTGTCATGTCATACTCAATCTCAATCGAACTAAAACTAGAATACAGGATGCTGAATATCACAGACGAATTATATTGCTCTATAGTTTACTATGTGCTAAATAAAAATGTTTGCTGTTAATATAGTTCCATATTTTGCTCATAGGCTTAACTCCTTGTTACGCTTAGCTTGTCATTGGTTGATACTATACACCTTTAGTAACAGGTAGAACAAGAACTGATAACAATGATAGTCAACAGTAGTTTACTCAACACACATCAACAAAACAATACATAAATTAACATATTCGAGGATTGTAATGAATGTTATGAAGGTCAAACTGGGAGAAGCTCCAAAAATTAATAAAAAACGGGATTTAAACTTTGCAAATACCTGATTATCACAATTGACATGATATCAATGTCGAAGAAAATGTTGAATTTCTACATTTTAATGTAAGTTAGAAGTTTTAGAAATAACTTGGATGATAGAGAAGTTTATCATCTAGTTATCGCTATGAACGATGTTAAAATGACAAAGGAAGTTTAGGTCTGACTTTGTGCACCGGGTTTCCTGTCGCGTGACAATTTGGTCACGTGTTTTAAACGCGAAAAAAAGCAGTGACAATTACTTCACGCGTCATAAGATTGCGGGTCAAAGATGAAACAAAGCTGGTGAAATTCAGAGACCAATAAAAAAATCAATTTTGCTTGTAGAAGAAATATCAAAACTATTTTTTCCTCAGATGAATTTGATGGATAAAATTACCATTCAACAAATTTATACACCCCAAATTTAAACAAATTTCGGTTTTGGTTGAAACGGCCGTGAGACAGCCTAGATAATTTTCATAATCTGAGCCGGGCTGAACTGGAATGACATAAAACGCACGTCTGCTTAAAACCGGATCAACTTCCCATTTACTTTCAATGCATTTGAGCCTTTCTGTGGCAGTATTTAACTCGCGCGTTTTAATTAGCTTCCGCTTGATATTTAAAACGCTCAACGACTAAAAAGCATCAGAAATGAATAAAAAGACACATTTGACTCAATAGTAATTAAATCGCGGCGTTAGGAAACGCAGAGCATTAAACCGGCCTAAGTCCAACTAGTTCAACAGATACAATATTTTTACGTAAAATACGTAAAAGTATTGTATCTGTTTCTCTAAAATAATGCTGGCAACACTTTAAATTAACACTCGCACTTTCTTTACATAAATCACTTACATCACGCACTAACCAGATATGTCACACAAAATAAATGAATCAGAAACGAATAAATTAATAATGTTCAGCTAATAATGAATTTGCTATACTACTGTTCCAAAATCAATGACTGACTTTCAATAGACCTATCAAATATTTAATCAATAACTGTTTAATAAACTGTCCAATTACTCAGGAAGAAACGTCTAAAAAGAATAGTTAAGACACTTAATATAGGAATTAACACCTACGAAGCACAATATGTCACTTCATAAACTGAAAAGGAAGCCTGAATAATAATCTGTCACAATTTACAGCGTTATCACTTTAACACATTAAACGTCCGTATAACGCATTCTGTAGTAACGCTCACTGGAAACAAGTTTTGCATGAACGTAAATATTATCTGAATAAATTCTCACTGAAGACTGCCACACGCTACGAAGTTTTAGCAAAAACTGAACTTATGTTAAATACGTTTTTGGACATTTCAGGGAACTCCAGAGGGCTTTCTATTTTTTCTATAAAAATCTATTCACACAGATAATGCCATTCTCGAACTCTCTGGATGGATTGCGAGGTGGGCAGGAACAGGGAGAGTAAACAAAACATGCTTGTTATCGCTTAATGGGAGCTATTCTTATTGAGACAGCGCAGAAAACATTTCTCTCTTTTCCTGACGTTTCATAGCAATACTAACTTTCAGGGAAGCCAATCCCCCCAACGTCTATGACGCATGAAAAAACACACAGTTCAATCCCTGCTTTCAAATTGTATGCATATTGAGGTGCTCATAAAGTCTTCTCTTGAAGATTATTTATGAGCTAGAAAAGATGATAAGGAATCACATATTCATCAATGACAATCTTTGAAGAACTGGCAGGATCAAAGCTATTTAGAATTGTAGGGCTACCAATAACACTATACTTTTTATTTTTGTTGCATTCAGTCTCAGCCCATATGCACCAGTCCACTCCACAAGTTTAGTGATGTCTTCATTCATGTCATTTACTGAGCAACTAAAGTATTCAGCAGGAAAATCTAGTTATATTATGAGATCGTCTGCAAAGAGGTGATAAGATGAGTAAAAAAATATCATGGGAGCATCATTAATACACATAGAGAAGAGGAGAGGTCGACACTGACGCTTGAGGAACGCTCTGTGTGACTGGACAGCACGGGGAAATATTATTAGAAATACTCAAGCCAGCTTTAAAGCGATCAGATAGGAAGAAAACCAGAAAACTGCAGAATTCGAGAAAGTGTAATGAAGCTTCAAGTTATGAAGTACAATGTTGTGATTAACGTGATCACACCTTACTGAAATCAAATTGCAATAGTAAAGTATCCTGTTTGTTATCCACTGGAAATAATTTATTTATTTATTGCAGACCTGATGTCATTGGTCTTCCTGATAAGAGCATTACATGTACAGATGGCGAAAATGATCTGTGTGCGTGAACTCAAGAGTCGGGAAATTGATTGGGTGGGTGGAGGTGGTTAAGTATGCTTGCTTTTCGAATAACATCGCCTACCACTATATTCAGTCAGCATCAGCATCTCTCTCGCTCAAAGTCTAAAGTGAGGTCAGAAACAAGACTGAAATTTTGCAAAGAAGTTGAAGCTTGAAAAATAATCGACAACTTGCTTATGAACTGATCGCTCATATGCTTCTGAAATTGAACATAGAATATCGATGGGTCTGAAATCAGGAGGAATAGATTGATTTTTATTCTTAGGAGAAGGCTTCACTATAGAATATTTTCATGAATCAGGAACGACACATGACTTTAAAGAAAAATTAAATATATGAATTACAGAAATTTTGGGAGTTGTTTCTTGTGAAATACTATTGGAATTTTGTTCACTCACATATAGTTCGTTCTAATGGCCAGTATATTCTTAGAAAATTCAGCTAAGCACACATACGTAAAATAGAATGACTCCTCAGGAAAGACATAAGTATTGATTTACAAACAGGTGACTCATCAGTTACAACATCATAGCTCGGTGAAGTAAGATAGTGTTTATTATGCTCATTGAAGGAAAAATATTAACTTGAGAGCCACGCTTTTTACCGCAATGTCCCCTTAGTCTACGCACATTATCGCATAAAAACACCACAGACTTACTTA
The DNA here is from genome assembly GCA_948455865.1 of Conomelus anceps. Lineage (NCBI taxonomy): Eukaryota > Metazoa > Arthropoda > Insecta > Hemiptera > Delphacidae > Conomelus > Conomelus anceps. The sequence goes on from OX418220.1 coordinate 52,527,126, forward strand.
CTTTGATTGAACTGCTCGTAACCTAACGCAACTTAGCATTACAACATGAAGATTCGACTCTGTTGCGCAATATTTTGAAATAAATAAAATCTACCGCACAACTGGATCTTTGAAATTCCCTTCTAAAATGTTCTTCTTTTAGCTCTATCTCTCTTGCGCGTAACACTCAAAATTTTAGTATTAATCCAAGGCACTGACTTAGGCCGAGGGCGTACTGTACAGACAGGTGCATGTTTGTTAAATATATCAGTAAAAGTAAATTCGCATGGCTTTTCGTGGTGGGGAGACCCTTACGGGTAATATATCAGTGATCATCTGATTAAAGATACTGATTCGATGCCAGGATAGGTTTATTCCTCCTCGTGAACCGTGTTAACATCAACATATTTGAAATTTCTATACAACTGCACGGTATTCGGAAATATAGAATCAGACTATCACAATCTAGTAGAACTTCAAAAACCACACACGGTGATATTATTTATATTACAAAAATCTAACTTTCAACCACTAGAATACAAGACAAATACGGATCTCGAGCTTGAAACAACCTGTATTCCGCAACCGTCATTATCTACTCCTATTTTGTCGGATATCTCATTGTGTTCAAGAATGTAGATAATAACTTCTTCTCGAAAAACTTGTATAATAGTGAAAAACTTGAAAAAGTCCAGAAATTTCAAGATATTTTTGGGAATTAGAAATGTTAATGTTGTAGTATGATGCCTTGTTTACCAGTGACGTAACTAGGAGTACAATCTGCAGGATTATTAATGATGTGATTTCGTGGAAGGGGTTTGAACTCCAGGCTCTTTATGATAAAGGGAGAGAAGGAACAAACAAATCATTAAGAATGATAATAACATATAGGCTATGACGCGTTTCCTTTGAGTGTGTTGTTTCGGGGTACTCTCCCAAAACGTTTTTGGAGAATAATCTCTCTAAAACCCTATTTTCAGTGATTCTAGAACTAAATTATTCATCCTTGTTATCTAGTTATGTGTCGAAGTAAATTTAATTTTTCCTGTGTCCTTGTCAATGGGAGATCCAAACATTCATTGTTTCAGAAAAAATTCAAACCGAGCATTTCTGAAACTATTCTTAGTTTGTGATTTCCGATCCCTCACCTTTCATAGGGTACCAATACAGCACCATTCTTGAAACTTTTTTTTGAGAGGGTTTGGGGTAGTCCCCTGGAAATTTTATAAAAAATAACTCCTTCAAACCCACATTTCAGATATGAATTCATTTATTTCCTCCCGCAATATGTCTGAAACCAAATATCACCTAGTTCTTGCATCAGCCAGTATCAGTAATTTCAGAAAGCCCTTCATTGCTTTGGTGCAAAAAATTGGATCAGGCCTACTTGGAACTATTATTTAGACTCCGCTGTTCTCCCACCTTTCTTGACTCTGATAGTGATATTGAACAGTATTCTTCTTGGAACTTCCTCTTTGATTGGGGCTCAGGCATACTTCCCCAGAAATTAAAATAATCCCACTAACATCACATTTAAAACGATTCCAGACATCTTCTTAAACTTTTATTTATCAAAAATTTCCCTTCAAGGCTTGTTAAAATTCTATTTTTTTGTCTCTTGGAGATTTATCCCCTTCATTTTGTATACAAATGAGAAACTCTGCAGCTTAGTCACATTATTATTTCTATCAAAGTAACAAAAGTCACACAATTCTGTGAAACCCGCGACTAGCATTTAGGTCATTATGGTCATTGATTGATCCGAAAAACAATTCTGTTGGTGCCCAGTCATTGTGGCAAAAACCTAAATCTTAATTTTGAAAAAGTTCCCCCAGAATTTTATATTATGAGCGGTGATCATTCCAAAATTCGATCTTGTTGGTGTCCAGTCACTGTGTTAAGGGACTTAGAATCTTTATTTTGGAAAAGAAACTCCCCCCAAAAATGTTCATGACACCATGGAAGTCATACCCTCCTCTTTGTTAGCACCCCTGCTAACATTGTTACATCTTATAATTTAAATGACAGCGTTGTTTGACCTTGGTTGTATTGCCTTTAAAATATACTACGTGTCTATTGTATTAAAGATTCGTGTTTCAGTTTTCTTCTTGTTGCCATTGTTACTTCGTCATATTGGTCGGTTAGTTCTTGTTCTACCTGATACTAAATCAGGATGCCTGATACCATAGTACTAATGGGCACATGTAGAATCAACCTATGAAAGGTCTCCAGCGTAGAGTTCGGCATATAAGAGGTCCCAGATCCCAATCTTCAAACCAATATTATTTACCTTTGAAGGGCTTAAATTATGCTACCAACCCATACCTCCTCATAGAAAATACTCCACCCAAGAGAACTTCCCGAAAGTTTAATTTTCTGTGGATTGTTTGATGATTTTAAGTGAGACAAAATGTTTCAAGTGGGAGGCGTTGGCACCTCTATCACTCTTTCTTCTATCACCTGCTCACTTATTCCGTCTCTGTTTTTCTCTTGAGAGAAAATGTATTGTTGGAGCCGGTGAAAGGCTTGTCTCGACTGCGGATTAACTATGCAAAGAACAATAAATTGCTTTAAGGGAGCAAGTAACGTGTATTTTCGTAGGCTAATATCAACGGGGCACGCACACCGGGCCGATTCACAGCGCGTTTCCGAGCAAACATTTGCCACTGTTCTTTACTTAAACTGCGAAAAAAGTATCGCTAATTGTTCCATTGTTCCGTGGCTGATGGAGACCGATGAACCTCCTGGGAGAGAGGCGCGAGTTGAATGACTGTGAAAGAATGAATGGGCGTTGTCGTTTCTTAGGGAGATAGCCAACCGTCATCGTTTCGGCCGGATGCTCGATTAGATAATCGAGGAGACCTTTTTATTACTGCTGGACATGAAATCATTCACTCACTGCAGACTAAATTATACAAAGTAAAATTTGAAGGTTGAGTAGAATTTTCAGAAAAAACAATCATTTTGGAATGGTAGGTGGCACTCCTGCCACTTCCCAGATCGAATATGAGATCCTGAACAACTGATTGACCGAACGAAGAGAGGTCTCTCTTTCAAGTCGACCGTTTTGTACCTGTTTGTCTGTTCGCCTGTATGTAACGCTTCTACGACTAAACGTGTGGACCAAATGCATTGAAATTTTGCATTCTTTCCGGAATGCCCAGTAAGATGAATCCCCAGGTATGTGAGGATTTACAAAACTTGTTCCAATTCAAAGAAAAAAACAAGGAACGACATGCAGTCTTCTACTAAAGAAAATATATGATTTTGAAAATGGGCTTCATCATTATGTAATTGGTTCAGATTTCAACATATCCCTTGGGCCCTCTCATTCATCTGAAGTAAGTTACCATTCATGAGAATAACATTTTTGTTTGAGAGAAACAAATCATTTGTTATATTCCAATCAAGTACGGTATATTAACAAGTGATACTGAGTAAATGTTAATTATGCAAATTTAATAAATATTCATTCATCAGACGTAAAATCTGAACTAAATCAGCAATCAGCTGTCTAGAACAACATAATTATGTTCTGTGATGTCGAGCCGGAAATGACTTCCAGCATGGCAGCTTATCTGCAGAGAGCTCATAAATTAACTCATGCAAGCACTTGTTGTTTTTCTTTCTCCCCTCTCGTCTCTCTCATTCTCATATTCTTGTCAAATGTATCTCTAGTAGTCAATGTTCAAGCGAATGCTTATCTGTGTAAATGGAAAAATCGGGAACTCTCATTTATATATCTGTAGATTTATAGAGCAAAAGAAAATCTTATAAAAGCGAGTGTGAATACCAGCAGGATTCAGTTGTGATTTGAACATTCAAACATGTAATAGACTTCCATTACGTTCGTATCATGTGGCAATTTACATAAAAAAATACATAATGATGTAATTGTGATAGATAAAAGCGGTTACAGACCTTGTGCTTCGTTAGTGTTCATCTTATTCTTGAGTGTTTTAACCGGTTATTAGACATTTCTTTTTGAGTCATTGAACAGTTTATTGAACATCAATTATATTATTGATCGGCCAATAACTGCTGTCTAGTTATTAATTAGTTTTTGTACAGAGATAATCTTGTAATGAGAATATTCATTTATTAGTTGATCATTTGACCAGTTTGTGTCTTTATTGATTTTCTTGTGTAATAATAACTGATTAGTGCGTGTTCTAAGTAAAGTGTGTAAATAATGTTCAAGTTTTACTTTCAGTGTTACCAGCATTATTTAACAGTCAACAGTATGATGATTGGCTGAATGAAAATACAGCTACAGCCTTGGTGACGTGATACAGAGTGACTTTTGTGGAACACAGACATGAAATAGACAACGCAAATTGAATTAAGAGTCATGCCCAACTCGTCTACATGATTTACAAAGATTCATCCTGCAATGTGAGTAAACGACTCTCGACTGTAGAATAAATTGTTTGTGATGGTTATTATGAGTTTAAAATGTTATTTTGTAGTTTGTAGCTTATATTGAGTTGGGCCATACTGTAACCCATAATGTAATGAATAAAACTTTTGCCAATAATTTATTGTGCATCTCATATATCTGTGCCCTCATATACGTCATATAATTATATGCAGAAAGTATAAGGCTAAAAAAATAATTTTCAAGCAATACCAGCTTCGTATTTTAGGTTCAAAAATTATATCATAATCTAGTATTATGTTCAATTCTTTTTAATCGCTCCAAAAAGAAAAAGAAATATTACTTTTCAGAGTAATGTTATTAATCGCTTCGAATAAAAGAAAAAATGTTTTTGAGGAAAGTTTACAGTGATTTAAATTTGTTATTGAGAACTAACCTCAAAGTTTGGAAAATTTAACCAAGACAAAATTTGCGAAAAGAGCAGTTTTGGACTGTTGTATCTTTATCTGAATAGATAAATCTATAAATAACTAGCTGGCCCAACGCGCGTTGCTGCATTCTCATAAAAATTATCCTTGATTTTATTATTCGCCACCTCCCGCTGAGGTTACATTTCAAATTAGGAAAGAAGTTAGTCCTAGGGCTCTTCCAGCTGATCATAGAGGCATCGTTGTTTTCTTAATCACCACCTCTGAATGAAGAAACATTTCAAATTTAAACCTCCTATGACTATAAGGGTAGAAGCTAGGTTTTTTATTTTATTATTTGCCACCTCCCGCTGAGGCTGTATTTCAAATTTCTAGCTGCATTGGTTAACAGATGTCATCAACCTGGCATAATTACATTTCATCATTCCCAGTCGAATGTTTCCTACATATTGCAAGGCTCCAACTGTGCGGTAGCCTACATGCAAAGTGCAAAGTCTTCTGCTGTTTAAAGACAGCGTTAATAACGCCACTGAGGGGCCTGCCATATGATTAAAAAATAAAATTGTTGACTTCTATCAGCTGTTCGTTTAAGCTGTTTGGCTGGCAAGTTCAGTAGGTTAGGTCTATAGAATGGTTTGATTAATAATAATTATTAACTCCCCTATTAAAATTTATGGTCAGAAACCATCCCTTAATGTAGCTCAGCTTAATGTAGCTCAGCTTTCTATCGGGTAATATTATAGCACAATGCGGAATGCGTAGCGTAGATGATCATCATGCTTCAGAACTTCGGTTTAAATCTCGGTACGGCCAAGTTTTTTACATAAGGCAACTTCAATAACTAAGTTTCCTATTTTCAAAACCAATCTGGTTCAAATTATTTAATTTTATAATTTGTTTTCTCATAGCTTGATATGAATTCTGTTCTGTAAGAGAAACAATTATTTCCATTCCGATCAGCATAAATAAATACGTAAATTTTTCAAAACAATGATAGATAATCGTGATTTAACTAAATCCAATGTTGTTTGGGGTTGGACGAGGATTTTTAGCAATTATTTTTGTCTATTATTAAAAATGAATCAATAAAATAACATGAAATTAAGTTACTCAAATCACAACTCAATTGGATTGAAAAAAAATAAAATTGGATCTAATGAGTTTAATATGAAACTCAACCCAATTCAATTTTTTTACCACAACCTTCAGTAATCTAACAGAAAAAAGACTCCAAATTGGATTTCCGGGCAAGACTGAGTAGAATCCGGCCAGTAATAAATTTAATTATAATTGAAATAATAAGATAATATATCTATTGTGACACTTTTTATGAAGTTGAGAAGCTTTTTCTATAAATGGTTACCACTCTCCATTACATTGCAATTAATTTGTGTTCTTCAAAAACTGCTGAGGGTTTGATCTCAGGCAAGGGTGTCAAAAAATTGACATTCAATGAAATCAAATTGTGTTGGATCTGGAAAATTTCTTTGAATGTGATTAACTTTGCAATGATGATTATCATCGAGTACATCAACTATGTTCCACTGTGGAAGCACCCTTACTCTTGGGCGTGAGGTCCACTGTTCTCGGAACTACAAGTATAGCATAATATAGCATAATAGTACTCAAAATTCAACCCAAAACTATTATTGGGAGTAGAGAAGTGTGAATTTTTAGCCATTTGCTATGGAAAATTCTAGTAATTTACTAAAGGATATAGTAGCCTTTTTAAAATTAAACTGCACGCATCACATAATAATTATATGAGTGTCGAGTGTATGTATATGAGCGTATATAAAATGGTTGAAACTCGAGGAACCTGTATCCAGTGGCGGCTTACACTCCAAAATTATGGTGGAGTACAAACCAAATAAATTAGGGCGCAAGCACTCGTGACTTATCTTATCTGATTAAACAGATACCTAGCATAACTCATGACTGTCATAAAGCTGATCATTCGCTTAAGACAAAAATAGGATGGTAAATATCTGTAATCTTTCGAGGTTGGTGGTGGGGGGGGGGGGGGGGGGGGTGGGGGGGTTTAATGTCAAAGTATCATTTATATAGAGGGTCTTGATATCCTTTTCAAAACGGCCCATTAAAAGTACAAGTTTAATCTCAATATTGACAATTTTGTCATTCTATGACAAGAAAACCATGCCTCAACAGTTTCATTTTTAAAAATCAGAGCTGATTGTCAAAATTTATATTCAATTGAGACTGCTAATAATAATAATAATAATAACGAGGGTATTCGAATAGTTATCAGAATTATAAGACCTCTTGGGGTCTAAATCAAATAAAAAACTTTTCTATGTGTTGAAGTCCACATGGGTCTGAGACCTGCGACGGTAATGAGTTGAAGATGACAAATTCTGTCACAGCTAACATCATAGAAACGTAAATATCTCTCAAATAATTTACCTTTTGTTGTAACATTCCTAACAATTATTGAGCACTATGTGTTTTGAATTATATCAGTCACATCATAAAAAATGATTTCAAATCTCTCTGATATATTTTGAAATACTTTCAATAACTTCGTTTTGTATAGTTTTAGAATCGCCTGTGAAAATAGGTCTGGCTTTTCCGAACTCACAAAACTTGAACGTAAATATCTCTTAAATAATTTACCTTTTGTTGTAACATTCCTAACAATTATTGAGCACTATGTGTTTTGAATTATATCAGTAACATCATAAAAAATGATTTCAAATCTCTCTGATATATTATGAAATACATTCAATAACTTCGTTTTGTATAGTTTTAGAATCGCCTTTGAAAATAGGTCTGGCTTTTACAAACTCACAGATCTTGAACTAATTAATAACGAATTTAATGTGTCAAAATACTTTCATAAATTATAATTCAAATGATTTGTTATACATGCCTTGATGGACCATTCCAAACTCGATTTGTTTCAAACCCAAAGCTACCCAACTCTTAATAACTATCAATTATTTATGGGACTACAAACGGAATTGTAACCAAGGTTAATTAGTATCAAAATGTAGCATAATACCTTATTTCTTTGAAGACGCATTAAATGTTTTTCAATAGCTTATTCAATACTCCAGTATTAGAATTGAACTTAAACAATTAGTAATAATATGCGAAATAATAAGTAATAATTCAGGTTACGGTATGTTATTACTGCATCCTACTGCTTCACTACATGAATAAACTGTCATACAGCCAGACTTCCTTCGACTACAGTGCTACTAGCAAGTGTTTATGATAAGTTCAGGTGAAGGATATTTTGAATTCCTTCACTACATCGTCAACATTTCCAACAACAACATTGCCTTGTCATGGGGCTCACAGGTATCACAGGCTGTATCACCTCTCAAAAAAATTGGTAAAATTGGCTCAAAAATTGTTTTAACAAATATTTCCAAAATATTCTTTAAGTTTTCTTCGTCTATCACTCTGAAAATTCATTAGCATTTCCATGTTAGTAAAAATAAAAGTAGTTGCATACAATCTATAGAAAATCAATTATATATATTACATCAGTGTTGGACAATGTACCGAAATATCATTATAAAAAAGCTTTATAGAACCACGGACGAAAATTAATACGACTTAAATTAGGCTTTAGATCTCAGCAATGAATACTCTAAACATAATGAAGTATCATACTATCATGTAAAACTATCACGAAGCATAAAGATGATTTTTTCTGCTCGAAGACGAATACCGATTATATAGGGGATGTCGAATTGAGAAGAAAATTTATGTGGGATGGCTAGGAGAAGGAAGACTGTTTGTAAGTGAGGTAGATGGAAGACGCATATCTGGAAAGAACAACACTTGGTCTGTGGAGCCGGAAATGTTTTACGACTAGCATCCTTCGAGTATAAACAACAGACGAAGATCATTAGTAGGCGGTTATCCTGCAAAGGCTGTTCTTGCTCCAGCATACACATCTCCTCGAGTCATCAGCCACAGGATGAAAGAAGAGGGTGGATGATGATTTGGAAAAAGAAAGAGAGGAAGACATAACACTGACAAAAAGAAAACAGTCAACATCCGGCCTGCGACTATCCCATTAAACGTTTATTTGTCACACTTCCCTAACTTGATGGGCGCACAAAGTACCTGATGCTGCTGCGATCGTAAGTAGAGGATGCGTGTCTGCAGCTAGATTTTTAAAATAGCATTGTATTGTACTGGATTATTATACTTTGAATTAATAAAAGTACAGAAGTTCTGGTATGATAAGATATTTCATAATATATTGGTCTCATTTTGTATATACCGAACAATACTGTATAATTATCGAAACATATATAAGTATAACATACAGACTGTATAAGTGACATTTCTAGTTGAACACCAGATTAAAAAAATTACAATAACAATACTTGTAATAGTACCACAATTTTGCCAAATATAGTAAAATACCACTGAATGACATGCTTTCTCATCCAAAGCTGTTCGCGATAACCAAATGGAAGTGTTTGGGAAATTACACAATTAATTTAATTTAAAAATTAATTAATTAATTAATTTAAAAATAACACAAATGGAAGTGTTTGGGAAATTTCAAAAGAATACAATCGAAATATTAATATTAATATTAAATATAATATTAATTAATTTAAAAATAACACAAATGGAAGTGTTTGGGAAATTTCAAAAGAATACAATCGAAATATTGACGTTCGGTATTATAAAAATTAAAATAATCTTTCACGTTTCTCAAGAGCTACGTAGTCGGAAACGGCCATAGACGCATGCTGAGGAAGGTTTCAAAGATTTTCCTCAAAAAACTTCCAATTTTTAAGTATTTTAAATTATATAATTATGTTTATGGCGTCATCACTATTATAGGCCTCCATCAAATCAATGTAAATTGTAGTTTGTCTTCACTAACTTACCAGGCCTACTAAGTAATAATATTTTAATTTTAGGCCTACTGCTTTAGCAAATCAGATTGTGAGATAATTATTTGGACATCATTCTTGAATCTCTGTTTTGCAAATTATTGTAATGATAATGATATGTATTTAGTTTTTATGATTCATTGTAAATCCGCACAAAGTCATAGATCAAAGTCACTATGATCCTCTTTCGAATGGATTGTGATTGTATAAATGGTAAGGCGAGCAAAGCAATCCTGGGATTCTGGCCCCTAATGGCTATTATTGCATACTTCGACGTTTGTTGATTCAACCCCAGACTACGGACCATATTATTGAAGAGTTAATCAATTTCAAAGCGACACCAAATAGTAACATGATTTCCCAGTGTCCTATTGGAAGTTTTTAAATGCAATATTCACTAGTTTTTCTGATTTTTACATTGTGTGTTAACAATGTTTGCATTCTGCAATCGTTTGGATGAGTAACATGATATTTACCTGAGATTTTCCCACATGTCCTCAATTATCACCAAAAAAGTCAATTTTCGTTTTCTGCCTGTAGTATGCACGTTTTTGATAATAGCTTTCAAGGGAATCAATAAAATTCAGTCCAATTAGCGTTGAGACTGATAAGTGCTATTCAACAATTTACCGGTGTCGTGAAATGGGCTCTATTTTCCAATCATTATTTTTTAGTCTACATCTTTTCTATTCATCAATAATGATTGTTGTGAAAGAGCATCAGTTTTTGAACATACATTCACTGGTTAATGAGTTCCTCTATCGACTACAAGCTCTGTACAAGTACTGCAAGCCTTTCACAGCCTTTCGGTTCCACAATGGGACCAAACAGAAGGCGAGGACAGGCAATTATAACTCACCTACGTCTGTCAAAGTCAATCAACCAGAATGTAGTAGAAAGTACCTCATAACGAATATCGATTGTGTGATGTGGATTTATTATCCGGCTGAAGAGAACTCCTTTCTGAGAAATTTTAAATATTGCACAAAAATTTTCCACTTAATGTGTACGATCTTACTGAAACATCGATTATATCAAATATCGCCTAATTGCACATTACAACAGTGACAATAACTCAAATGTGTGAGTCAACGGTACCTTTTAATCAAATTAATTTGCATTCAACAAGGACAGTTTCAGGTGGAAAGTTTGTGGGGGTCACACATGGGGATTTTGCTGAGCTCTTGTGAAATTTCCGCTTTTCCGCCCCTTTCCCAGTAAAATTCTATTGGTGGTGATGGGGGAGAGGCCTTCTCTACCAACTATTATTTGAGGAGTCACAAAAAAAATTTATTCACAAAAAAACGTAGCCCCTGTGTGCAATGTATAATATATATTATACATGCACATGATCATCAATTTATCTTATAAACTACAAATAAGTAGTCAAGTTAGTACATGCATGAATTATGTACTACGGTTAGACTGCCATGTTGTTTGCTATGATTACTACAGAAATTCACTTCAAAGCTCTCACAGCTGTCCTCCTCATTTCACTGTAATAGATTGGAGAAGGAATGAATTCATTCAAATATTCTTACAGTATAAACTGTAGATTTAATCATTTTCAATCATACTTTTTAATCAACTTACAACAAGGAGGAGGTACTCAATTCGACGTGTTTGTTCTATGTTTGCACATCAATTATTACTCGAGAGCTATTAAACCAATCTCAATCATTTTTTTTTTTTTCAATAAAAGAGCATCATTAAGCGGTGGTCCCATCCAAGTTGTGCCAGTATCAGCCCAATATCAAGCAAAATGAACATTCATCGATTTCTTCATTTGAATTTTGTCCGAACACATAACCGGCAGTCGGATAACAAGTGCTGTTTACCAGGCAGTTATTGAGGTAGCTTAGAGGAAGCTATCAGGAAACCCAACGTTTTCCACTTCCACTCGTTATAAGAATTTCACTATTGCCATCATTAACATCTGTTGTTGAATTTCTTGAATAGTGCTATTTCAAGAGATAAGAACTATTTAAACAACAGCAGTTGTCTCATCAAAGACCAAAGCTCTTCTAGACATGAAGAACAAAAAATACTGCATCAAAAATTCATGAACATTCTCTTTTTAAAAGCTCATATGACAAATATCATTATTGTATCAGTGATAGTGTTATTGAGCTATTATATTCCCAACTAGCGGTTCACCCGTGCGTTTCAACGGTATTTTAGTTAGCCTATAATAGTGTTACCTGGCGAATTCCCAAGAGCCTAGCACAAACCGCACCTTCCTAAAATGATAATTTTTGTTTCGATAAATTGAAATTAGAATTTTTTTTCACCAAAGAAATAATAGATGAATCATAAGCTGAGCTTTGATTCACCAGTCATATGTTTCCTACATGACTGCAATGCTACGACTACACAAGTCTGCAGACAGCGTAAATAACGCCGCTAAGGGCCCACCATATTATTAAAAACTGTTGATTTCTATCAGCTGTTCATTTCAGGATAGATTTCTCCTTTTTATGTCCTTCAGCGAAGACTTTTGAACTCCCAACCTTTACAGGAACCATCTCGGGACTATTCTACATTATGTCTGAGAATTTCAATACTGTTAAATAACTTAAATCCCGATCGATGCTCTCGGTAATAAAACTTAGAAGAAATGTATCCAAGATCACACAATTATTGGTTTTTAAACGTTTATCATTCTGTTAAAAAAAAGTTAATTTAGTTTTTTATAGCTAAAGATAATGTCAAAAAGGTTTTCAATGATAAATAACTTTAATCCCGATCGATACTCTCGTTCTTGAGGAGAAGGCCGCGTAAAATGCCTTCGGGGCCGTGACAGACAGACAAACAGTCAAACAGACAGACAGACAGACAGAAATTGAGATAAGACTTGTTTCGGCTTCTTTTATGTATAAAACGTAAAAATAACAAAAAAAAAATATAATTCTGATAAAATGTACAGACAAAACTCTAATTTTATTTATATAGATTAAACAACAGCAGTTCTCTTATCAAAGACCGAAGCTTTTCTGGACATGAAGAACAAAAAGTACTGCATCAAAAATTAATGTTTTTTTAAAAGCTCTTATGACAGATATCATCATTGTATTAGTGTTATTGAGGTATTATATTCCCAATGAATGAGACTGATGATGTCGCAATCACTTTTATTCAAAAAGCACAATATACATTACTCTCGACCGTTACATGATTTTCAATAGCATTCAAACCGAAGTTTGAAATCTCATACTTTAATAATAGGAGTGGTTGTTACAACATCAGTGCCATTCATTTTTTATTTAAAAGTCTATAGTTTGAACAGCCTATGCTGTTAAAATAGGAAATTGGAGTAAAAAGTAGGGAAACCTAGATTGTAGTCTGCAGTTGAACGCTCAAAAAGAAATAACGTTCTATCAGTGAATAAAAGCAGAATATCACTCCTGAAAGTTCTTACGCCTACCCTCATTTTCTGCACACTTTCCATGCAGAAAGGATAATTGAGTAATCTACTTTGTATTAACTCTACTCGAAAGTAGTGCTCGGGTTAGAAGCAAGTGTAAAAAGTAATTAAACAAATCATAAAACCAGTTATTTTCAGGAGGCTTCACGTGGCAGTGTTCAAGCTCATTCGTGAGCTGGGAGCATTAGCTATTTAGTTTCTGATTGGAGAAAATTATTCCCGCCTTATCAGGGCTTTGACGCACACGGACTCATTACGACACAGTTGAATGGTTTGTCAACATGGAATGTGCGTAAACGCGATCAGATACAACGAAACATTGGAATTATCAGAAAGTTATTAATAGTTTCAAATAAAATATTTCTCCAGAACCCACAACACATCATTACCAATTAATCAATTATCTTTATCACTGTTTCTGTGGAATAATTATTAAAATTTGTTATTCTCATCGTAGTGTGGAAAATTTGTTTCAAATTACTGAATTTATTCAAAAATGTAAGGAAAACTATCAATTTCTCTTTATAATTATAAGGAGGCCTATTTTCCAGGAGGCCTGTCATTACTGGCTGGTACTAGACACGCCCATTACAATAGTTCAAAAAGAGTGAGATACTGATGTATAGTAGTGAAAGGAAGTATGCTAGCAGCATAATATTATTAACAAGAAATAACTTACCAATATTCAACAAGTGGAATGCAGGTGGTCACTCGACCAAACACAAATTAATTATACAATAAACTAAAAAAATAATTAAGGTTAAGCAGCTGGAAAAATAATAAGTTACAGACATGGTATGCTATTAGCAAACGAGCATTTTAACATTATGCAACAATCCTGGAATAGCTGAAATTGAACTTCTTTATGATGGAACAATGTTAATGGTGTTGGATTGGTTAAAATAGGATACCAAGTATGTTACTTATGATGAATAAGACTAATGTTGTCCAAACCACTTTCATTATTTAATCGCGAAAGACTATGGTTTTCACTGTTACAACATGATAATCTAAATAAAAAAGTTTGTATTACTTCTACTTGAAGTTAATGCTCGAGTTGAAAGCAATTTTACAAACGTAATTGAATCATCATAAACTGGTTATTCTCCAGGAGAAAAATTATTAACTGTAAACTATTTTATTGAGATTAATAATGATGCAACTCTTTACATTACTCTCCAACAGATTCATCACCAGCTACTAGGACCTGAAGTACTTACCTACCTAGGTACAGTACCTACTAGTACCTCATTCCCAACAATAAAATATAATAGATCATAAATTAAATATCTGCTACCAATGTTCCTGTCTACACAGGTGCAGCTGTCATGCCAAAAATGAACCTAATCATTTCCATGAGCTTCAAATATTCACTTGATTCATAAAACATGAAGCAGCATTAGAACGGCACAGGCACATTCTGATACACCTATCTAGATTCATAGTTACAACAATATTTATATCTGTATAAATGTAGCCATATCTGCATAGTATAAAATGCTTTTTATGTAATGTATAGTATACAATGTATTATGTAGTCTTCATAATTTATGAAGTAGGCCTATGTACAGTATATGCAATATTCATGTTTAAGTTATAGCATTGTATACAATGCATAAATGACAGCCGCGGTAGTGTAATCAGTTAGGGCCCCCATCTCCGACTTACTCCTTCTCCTACTGTCACGGGTTAGATTTTTATTTGGACTGGCATAAGAGTAATCATCTTCCTCATCACCCACGCTAACACTAATCAATGCATTATCAAAATAGCTCTAACAAGCTTTCAAATTTAAGTTCAATACGATATAATATAGAGGACTAGATTTGCATCATAATAATATTCCAGAATGAATTCATCAGTCAGATGGTGTAAGCGTACAAGTATTTGATCCTAAAATAATGTTTCTCTCACAGAGGCAGCACATATGTGTATTTTCTGGGTATACCATTGATGGTTTGAGTTGGCAAATCTCTGACTAAATACCGGTACTTAAATGGGCGACACATATGTGGAACCATATGTGGAACAATCAATCGGAAAATCTCTGATGTACTTCTATTGGAGGAGCAAGCTGGATTTAGAAAGGGACGATCTTGCATAGACGATGTTTTCTCATTGAAACAGATAATAGCAAAAAGAGTAGAGTTTAATTTAGAGACACACCTTGCATTCGTGGACTATGAGAAAGCATTTGATAAAGTAAGTTGGCAATTGTTGTTGGAAGGGCTGGTTAGACGAGGTTTTCCAATCCACTTGGTTGAGGTTATCAAGAGCATGTTAAGTGGAACAAAGATAATCTTGGACTGTTCAGGCTTCCATACGGAGGAAATCATCACTAATGTCGGTTTGAGACAAGGATGCCCCCTCTCACCAACGTTATTCAACATTTATGCTGATGGTCTATGTAGAAAGTGGAAGCAGAAAATACGGCCAGTTATACAATTAACACATGATATTGCTGTCAGTTCATTATGGTTTGCAGATGATCAAGTGATATTGCAAGACAATGAAGACGATCAGCAAAGAGCATTACATGAACTCAATCTCCGCAGTACCAAAAACAATATGAAAATCTCCTTCAACAAAACAAAAGTGATGGCTTTTCTGGGAAAGTCTCCAGTAAGGTCAAAAATAGTTCTTAATGGTAGAGTCCTGGAGCAGGTATCTCATTTTAAGTATTTAGGGTGCGATATCACATATGAAGATTAATAAATTCCAGGCCATATGTGGAACCATCAATAGAACTTTAAGAAATAAAGCTCGGAAAGAGACAAAGCTTAAATTTTATTAAGTTATGGCCGTCCCTATACCCTTGTATGGCTCAGAAACCTGGATACCAAAGAAGAAGGAATGGAGCCGGTTACAAGCAGCAGAGATGAGATTCCTAAGATCAGTGAAGGGATGCTCCAGGGAGGACAGACTGTAATGAAGAAATACGAAGAGAGCTCAATATATTCTCCATACTTCAGAGAGTTGAAGAGAATCGTCAACACTGGAGAGAACATCTTGAGAGAATGGAGATTGATAGAATTCCCAGAGCAGTCATCTCTTACAAGCCAGAAGGTAAAAGAAGTATCGGCAGGCCAAGAATAAGATGGGAAAATGTTTGAAGTCGGAACAGGTATTATTGCCTAATCCGTGAATGAAGACGACGACGACGACTTAAATGGGAAAAATTCTGGTACTCACCGTGTTTTTCAATATATGACCGAGATTAAATTGGACTTTGTGTGCAAGAAGGAGTCCCGGGACTCATGTCAACCAACGGATACTCACCACTGACTCACACCCATACACAGGTTCACAGAACAATACCGAGCTGAGATATACATATTTCATATCATATGAATATATCACACGCTATACCACATAATATTATTTCCAGATACTTAACAAACATTGTTCATTGATATTTCATATGATTGCATTATCTATAGCAGGGGTTCTGAAACTGTGGGCGCGCCCCCCTAGGGGGCGTAGAAGATTTTCGAGGGAGGCGTCAGTGTACCAAAATAGTTGTAAAAACTGTAACTAACTCAGATTCGTGGCTGCTTTTATATTTTATAACACCATTATTTTATTGTACAACACTACCTAAGGAGAAAATAAACTCAATAATAATATCCAAGAAAAATTTATTATATACTAAAATATTACGTTGCATGATGCAGGTTGGTATAGCTGCTTTGTCCTTATCTTCATTCAAGCATGGACTGATAAAATAGTGTCTTTTTGAAGAACTTCACAATCATTTGAAGATTTTATAAACAATTTATTCTATGATAATTTTTTATTTATTAAGTTTTTTTTTATTTCCTTTATGGAAAAATAGGCACAATTGTATAATAAATTTAGAAGAAAGTCCCCCTCATAGGCAAAAGCTTGTGTGTGAAGAAATTGAGTTGAGTAGTATGTTTTTGTATGTTCTGGGACAACCTTGACCTTTGACCCCGGAAATGACCTTGAACTTGACCTCCAGGAACCGGATGGGGGAAGCTGGCACAGCGTGGGAACCGGAAGTTGTCTTGAAATGGTTACCAATCCTGGCACAGCGTGTGAACCACTTATCTAATGTCCATCCTGTGTGAATCAATTATCTATTGTCCATCCTGTCCAATTAATTAATTTTCTTGAACCGGATGGGGGAAGCTGGCACAGCGTGGGAACCGGAAGTTGTCTTGAAATGGTTACCAATCCTGGCACAGCGTGTGAACCACTTATCTAATGTCCATCCTGTGTGAATCAATTATCTATTGTCCATCCTGTCCAATTAATTAATTTTCTTGAACCGGATGGGGGAGCTGGGACAGCGTGGGAACCTGTATGACAGATCTGACCCCGGAAGTTGTCTTGAAATGGTTACCAATCCTGGGACAGCGTGTGAACCACTTATCTAATGTCCATCCTGTGTGAACCAGTTATCTGGCAGGATATCATTTTGTCAAAATCAGTGCAATCTTATAATTATTTTAATGAGCAGGATGTTAACATCTAGGTGAGGAGCCTGTGAGAGGTTCTCATAGATTAAATAAAAAGATTCCATTTCCACACAAACCATTTATTACCAAATCTTATTACACAGTCTCTATTGTCATGAAAAGATTTTGACAAAAATCTCTATCTTTAAACAAAGTTTCCATAATCCAATTGTGTAGGATGTTTACAACATTGAGTGCACAAAATGGTGGTATGTCCATGCTTCCTCCTTGTCCATTGACGCCAGCCAGCTTCATCTTCACAGTCTCCAAAAAGTTGAGTAGGTAATGTTCCGGGCAGTATATTGTAGTAGTCTTCATCAGCTTCTCCAGATTGGGTATCTTGTGAAATAGGTATGGCGAACTCAGGTCCACATACTCCACATTCTCCATTTGCAGCAATGATGCTAGTAGACTGATCTTCTCATAGCCATGGATGAAGATCTTGATTGGAAATCCTGAATCGTTGTTTTCCCTCAGCCATCGTCCAACTGTGTGACACACAATTTGCATCAAGGATGAATATGAGAGGTGTGTTTGGCCGACTCCATTGCCCGACCATCTCAGTCCATGTTTAGATCGATGCAAAGCATTGCTGTCAATCAGTGTGCCTGTATTCAGCACAATGTCCGGGTAGGGTGACTTGAAAAAGTAGTGATGTGTTGTCACATGATGCTCATCATCTCGCTCCAGTATTGCCATCTCCTTGACAATAAACTCATTGTTCAATCCCTCAAAGCCTTGAAAGTCCATCACATAGAGTGGTAGTGGTCCAAAAATGTTGGTAGCTCTGCTCGACGCAATTCCATTAGCATCATCATCATCATCATCATCATCAGTTGTGGTGTCATCAGTTGAACTTGTAGAAGTATCCTTCATCAACGATTTTTCATGTTGAGTGTAGTAGCCTAGGCAGCAGCAGCCTACAACATCCTTCACCTCCTCCTCCTCCTCCTCCTCCTCCTCCAAAAAGCGTAGAACTCTCCTGGACATGATATCTGATTGATGTTTCTCACAACTATGACTATTCTGTTGCTTGTCAACCACCTTTATATCCTCTTCTGCTCTCTCTCTCTCTAGGCTGATTGAACAAGACCAGTCATTGGCTGATACTCCTTGACCACCTCGTGTATCATTAGACAATAGGCATGTGTATTCCCTGGAATGTTCTCACTTGCTTCAAACTCCACTCTGATGTCAATGCTCCCCATCTTGAGTGATTCGTTTTGACGTGAACAGTCAATGGGAAACAGTAACATCTTACCATCCCGCACAGCATGTTTCTCAAAAAGTGGGTTGCTTGCTCGAGCATCATCATGATTGTAGACTCCATTGAATGCTGCATACATATTGTACACTTGGTTGTCGTCACCATTGATGCTTTCATACGGATAGTACTTGTTGTTCAGGAACACTCGAACATCTTTCATTTTGCACATGTCAAAGTGTGAGCTATTCACAGTAGCTGCTCCTCTTCTTCCAGTCTGCAGTCCAATCACAATGTATCTTGGCTTCTCCAGCTGAGTAGTTGATTTGACAGTCCACGTATGTTTTGTGGTCTGCGGCAAAGATGGGTACTCATACAGTTCCCAATGTCGGAATGGCATTGAGATGGGCGTGTTGTTTTGCACCAGTCTCAGCAGACGCAATTTAGATTCATCAGACACCTCTACATAGGGCATCCTCCACATCAGTTTCTCAATTATGACCTTGCCTGCTGCATTCAAACAGTCCAAAGTGTTGGCACTACGTCTCAGCACCAGCTCCTGTTTCACATTCAGCATGATCTGTCTATAGTCCTCAGCAAAGCCCAACAGGTATCTAAGTGGCACATTCATGATGTTTGTGTTGGTACCATCAGCATCAAACGTGCCAAACCCTGCCTTGGCATCATACCTGTAGCCGGCTCCATCCATCTTGAGCTGTTCTTCCCGCTCAAAGGTCATGGCATTCTTCATCAGGCTGGTGATGCCAGGGCTACGTATGCTGTCCACTACAACTCCATTGATCTCGTAGCGTATCTCCGAAAACAGGTGGCCAAAGAATCCGGAAACACAAGGTGAGCCTCCCAAGGTTGCATTTAAGGCATTGCTCACCCTGTACTCCATGTGCAGATAGCTCTCCGATGGCAGTGTGTAGATGTCCTGCTGCTGAATTGATATCCGAATCTCATCATTGGCACCAAAGCCTGTGGTATACGGTGCATGAGAATGATATTCATAGCCAGTGATGCTATTGTCTGCCGAAGGGCCACCACTTGTCACATCCAAAACTCCCATTTTTCAGTGCTGTTGTTGTAGTTGTTGTCGTCTTCCTCTTCCTCCTCCTCTTCTCACTTGATAGCCTCTCTTCTGCAGATATTTGATGCTGCTCGATGTTAACTCTACAGAGTTCAATGGTTGAATGACATCTTTCACAAATGGCGTCCTATTAATAGACTCTTCTTCTTGTTCTACCTCCATGGGAGTTGCTGCTTCCACATCCAGTCCTTGATTCCACTTTCCAAATAATAGCACCATCACTTGGGTTGTTGTCGCAAATGTAGAGTAATATTGATCGCTTCAGATCGATTGTTCACCAGACGTCCGTTCTCATCAACAATCTCCAATGTAATGTTGCCAATCTGCTTGGTGTCCACCGGTAAATAGATTACATTTTGTGCAGTCACAACCATTTTATACCCTGGATCAACATCTGGGTAAAACTCATAGATCACATGATCCTTGATACCATTTGAGTAGGATCCACTCACAATGTTACACTTTATACGCAGCACATTGGGACGACTGATTTGCACTGTAGTACTACCTCTGGTCTCATTGTTAGCTTCCACAACTCGGTCGAATCCCAGCAGCTTTCCTATTGAATCAGGTTGTCTGAAGTCTAACATGGCATCACATAATACTAAACACTTCAAGGTAGATGGGTCCACAGCCATCTGAAACTTGACTCCACGCTTCTTCATCCTTGTTGCCAGCAGGTCGGCAATTGTTTGAAATTCAAAACTGCCTTCTGGTAATACAATCTTTTGCCAAACCTTTACTGGGGCAGATCTGGTTTTCCTGATACAGGGCACAATTTGGTGGTCAGTATCACTATACAAATGCTGAGCAAACACATATCCTGTAACTTCCTCATGAGTCATTGCATAATCCTCCTTCTCCTCCTCCTCCTCTTCTGCATCATCATCATCATCGATTGTCTCATCAGCCGCCTCTGCTTTTTGACCACCCACTAGTGGGGCCAGAAAATGTAATGCATTGTTGTAGCCATTCTCAACATTTGGTATAGAGTTGCAGCTAGTAAAGCTGATGAGTCCAATTTCCCATTCACCATTGCTTGTATCAAGTGGCGGGTAAAAGTCACTTTTCAATATTGAGGTTTTACCTCCAAAGCAGAGCATCATGGTCTTGACTGCTCAGTGTACTATTACACAATAACCCGATAAGAGTATAGACTATGACCTTTATACTATGTGGGTGGGGAGAAAGGAAAAGAAAAGTGTTGTACAATATATAATGTTATTTATTTTCATCGAGCAAAAATTTTAAACACAAGTGTCCACATATATGAGAGTAGAGATCCTCTTGCTTCTGATCATAGTTGTACTCGATCCTTTTTGCTGGACTCGATCCTCTATGCATGTAGTTGATAAACTCCTGCGGTGGTCTCAGGTTGCCAAAGCCATCAAAGTAGCGGACGATGCCATCCTCCTTCTTCTTCACATAGCACACCCAATGTGTACCAGCTCCATCACTGTTGTCCAGGTTGATGATGCCGCACTCTTGATCCAGTGGTCCGTTGACAGGTAGAGCATCTCGCATGAATACTCCTCGAAATTTCTTCAGCTTGAGACGACAGGTATACTTGTAGAGGTCGGCATCTGTTAGTGCTCGGTCAGGTAGAGCAACAATCATCTTCTGCCGCCACATTGACGGCGACGCACCCCGTTTCCCGTCTTCTGACGCCTCAGATAGAGACCTCCACCACTCCTCCTCCTCCTCCTGGAAACTGCTGTAGTTCTCTTCTTTCTCTGTGCAGCTCTCCTCTTCTTACCAATCCTTTGTCGTTTAGCTCCTCCTCCAAACTTTGCCTTGGCCTTCATAATGTTGGTTACCGCTAATGCTGCAGCTCTCTCTGCCAATCCAGCATCTGAAGATGTTGCCACACTCCAAGCTCGTTCAGCCAAATCTCTGTCTGCTACTGCT
Organism: Conomelus anceps; assembly: GCA_948455865.1. Lineage (NCBI taxonomy): Eukaryota > Metazoa > Arthropoda > Insecta > Hemiptera > Delphacidae > Conomelus > Conomelus anceps. Next base: position 52,548,910 of record OX418220.1, read on the forward strand.
CTGCTCCTTGTATCGCTATTCCTCGAATAGGCAATGTCGTGCTGCTTGCAGGCCTGATCAAGTTTGTTGATTCCTGGATCACCTCTTGCCAATCGTTTTTCAAGCTTTGTACCTGGTCCGCAGTACTGGTAGCCACCAGGAAGATGAAGTTCTATGGGCAGTAAGTCTATTGCTTTGTTGACTATTGTACCCGCTGCATTTGTGATTGCTGAAAGGACTCCTCTTCCTTGATACCTCCGCTTCCCTTTGCGTGTAGCCATCTAATGTCAAACAGCTGCCTTGTCATCTGGTTTTATACCCCCCTTAGATGGTTTGGAGATTCCCATAAGCTCCAACATTTTATCCCTCAATTGCTCTTTACTCAAACTGAAGTTTTCACTTGACGTAGTAACATCCAACATGATGGTGAGACACTTTTCAACCACAGCCTTTGAATGCTCATCCATCCTTTTCTCCAAATACTGTTTGTTGACACCATCTGTAGCTTGAATTGGATCTTGCATATCTGTCAGTATTGAATTCTTAAGACTTGTCATTACTTGCAGTGTGTTGGGATCTCTTCTCTTTGGCACCCACAATGAAATCATATCTCTACATGTAATCAGATTCACAGCATCATGATTGCTGCACGGATTTGCCACATTGATCATACGCCTATGGCGGACATTGACATTCCCCAAAGAATTCATGTTTTGTCCCCATCATTGTAACATTGTGCCTTATATAGTGTTTGTGCAACTAGTATACAGGTTTACCAACTATGTAACCACCTTCCTCTAGCTCTTCCAAGATTGAGTTGATTTCATTCTCATGTCCAGTGTTGCCAACTGCTTTAGACTGATCCAACAGCCTCAATCTGTCCACAAGTTCATTGGGATTATTCCAATAGACATATTCAATCCTGTTGCCATCACTTGCCACCATATTGAAGGGTGCTACCAGTCCTCTTCCAGTCACCTTGACTCCTTTCCCACTCAGTCCTCTTCCAGTTACCTTGACTCCTTTCCCACTGACTGCTTCTCCTCTTATCAGATCTCTGATTGTCCTCTTGTACTTGATATTGTTATAGTTTACAATTCTGCCATCTGGACTATAGTTTTCTCTGTAGACATTGGTAAAGTCCAGAAGTAATTTATAGGCATTCAAGTCGTCCCCCTCCAATTTTCCTTTGTCAGGCATTTTCATGAAAATCAACTCACAAAGGCCTGGTGTAGCTCTAAAAGTCTTTTCAATTTTACCATCTGCAGGATTAGACAGCACAATCTTGTTACCTTTAGGTCCAAAGGTAAGCAGCTTGCTGCCTAGATAGTACAAGTTGTTTATCACTCTTGGTCCAAACGCATCATCAAAGTTAAAGTCCTTGCGCACTGATCGCATAATGTACTCTCCCACTGGTTTCGAAGCCAGATCAGATTGGGCCAGAAAATTTTGTACTACATCACTGCTAGTATCGAGCAATTTCTCAACACTAAGGTTTTCCTCATCATCATCATCATCACTCAAAGTCTTGTCTTGTTGCTTCCACAATTGTCGTGCAACACCCAAAGTACTTGCAGCCGGACTTGTACCTTCACCTGTTCCATATGCTTCAAAGAGTGGTGGCTCTTCTCTAATATCCGCCAGTGACCGCTGTGTATGCCTTATCCTTCCTGGATAGGGGGTGCTGCTACTGCTGGCTGGTGTTGTTGGCGGTGTAGGCAATATACGGGGTGTATCCAATAATGGTGCAGTCATTGGAACTAACTGTTGCTGTTGTTGTCGTTGTTGTTGTTGTTGTTGAGCTGGTGGGTGAGAAGATTTGAGTGTTTCAACAATATCGGCAAGTGGATCACTAAGCGGTTTGAAATGTTTTGCATGCTGTTCCTCTGTCAATTCCCTGCCCAGTGTCAGCTCTCTATGCTTCCTCTTGATGTTACGCTTCAGCTTGGCAATCTCCATGATGGTTGGTGCAATCTCCTCCACAGTTTGCTTCTGCTGCTTACTAAAACTCTTCATCTCTCTCTCTCTCTCTCTTTGTCCATCTCACTTGACATCTAGTGTTAGACTAAGCATAATCACTGTTGTGCTTCAACTAAAAATGTATCAAGACCATTCCTGTAGCGCCCTCTATTCTTGTCTGAGGACTGATCAATTACAAGGAATGCATGCGCGGATGATGACCATACGTCATTGCACATTTTTCTGAATTCTTCAAAGGTCATATCAGCTCCCACATGATCTCTGTACAAATGTTTCATATTCAGTTCATCTTGTTTAAACATGATTAGAAAATTGGAATTGTCACATATCAACTGTTTTGGTATACAGCTAAAAGTCTGTGCCAGATAAAATGCATCAACATTACTGTGTCGACCAGTGGTAAAGTAACGTCTAATGGCTTCCTGTTGCTCGCAAATCACATCGTCAAAAATTATTATTGAATTGGCAGGCAATTCGTGTGGTGCAGGTATCTCTTCACAGGTGTCATACTCGGTGTAGCTCAGTTCGGGTCCAAGTTCTTCCATAATGGTGTGCAGTAGCTGATATTTTGGTTGAAATGTAGTTTTTGAGAAGAGGTAAATGTTTGAAAAGGAGATTCCTTTATGATCAAAAAGCATGTTGAAAAGTAAATTGGTTTTTCCACAGCCTGATGGTCCACATATAATGCATCGCATATGGTTGGGGAACAAAGGTCCATGACGTTTCTTTGCATTCATTTCTGGGTCTGCTAGACCACAGCCTCTCACCACTTGATCAAAGTCAATTATATTAAACTTGTGATTCCTTTGCACAACCTGCTTCATTACACCAAATCTGCTCTATCAATCCAAGAGTCGTGACTGTGATCGTATCCTTTCCAGCGCACCAACAGTTTATTACCTTTCCTCCGCAACACTTTGGCAATTTCAAAAACACTAGATACTTTGGTTTTCACAATCTCTTCTGCGTAGAATCCTCCTTGCACTGGCTGTCCTCTGCAATCTTCCAACTCGTATGTTACAGGCACTGTAGGTCGCACACATGTTACTGTGAACAGTTCATTTGTCCAATTGGGTAGGTAGCCCTTGTCAAATGTCATTTTATACTTGCTTATTCGAACCTTATCACCTGGATCGATCTTTTGGTGAACACCTGGATAGAACCTGTTTTCAGATTTGTCCAACAAGCTCTTTTGATACTCTTGACGTTGCTCACCAAGTCTGGAAAGCAGTAATGTCTCATGCTCCTTTGTAACATCAATCGGTCGCATACCTATTGTCCTATGGATTCTTCCATTATACTCTTTGACAAGTAGTGGGAGAATATCTGTCCAGCGATAGGTTCCACGCTCGGTGAATTTGATCCACATCAAATGTTTAAGTGTTCTGTTGAAACGTTCCACTATTGAGGCCTTTCTTTCTGAGCTAGTTGAATAATGGTTAACACCATACTGTTGCACAAGTTGTTGAAACTTTGAATTGAACCACTCTTTACCATCATCTGTTTGAAGGTTTTTCATTGGATTCTGCTCAAATATAGGATGCATTGCCTTGACAACTGCATCAGCTGACTTGCTCTTTATCGGTATAGCATAAGCATACTTGCTGAGGCAATTGATGATTGTAATAATGTACCTGTAACCTTTGTTCTGACGTGCATGCGGTATCATCTCAACAAGATCAGCCTGATAAAGGTCATCTAGCCCTTTCACAGTGACCATACGTGTTGGAAAATTCCGACGAGCTGACCTGTGCAGCTCACTTGCTATTACCGCCTTCTCCATACTGAAGCAAAATGTATATGTACATGACTCTATATACTAGCACTCAAACATTACAATTATAGCTATATACTGCTGACCTTGAACATGTTTCATCCTGTTTGAACCAGTTATCTGACAGAGAGTGAGGTTATGTATAATTACTGTAGACAATGCATGAATATATACATATATATATATCTTGTATTTTACAATAGATAATGTTCTCTAGTCTAGGATATCTACAATCACCCAATGGTATAGCTGCCCGAGATTGGTGACAATTTCACAAAATCCTTTGCCAAAAGGAAAATTCAAAATAACTGCGTCATTGTTGAAAACACTTATTGAGGTATCAGGAAAGCATGATGACACTGCTTCTACAAAGTTTTCCAATGATTCAAATGGTTCAGGTAGATGTTTATAACCAAAACTGAATAGTGGTTCCACAATCCACTGGCTGCTGGTAACAAGTTGACAATCTCCACAATCACACATTATATATTGCTTTTGCTGGCTCCACTGCTGACAGCTGGTGGTACAGTTGTAGTTGGTATAGCTGTATGGACGTCTTGACAGTGCAACATGCAAACCTTGTCTGATGCAACAACAATGGTTCAAGAAAGTTCAGCAATGTAAAGGAGGAGGAGGAGGAGGAGGAGGGGGTGGAGACATGTGCGTAGATTGTATGCGCAATGGTTTTGTTGGCACAGGTCCTCCTCCACATTGCATTCTGTAGCCAGCTTCTATCTTTCAAGCAATTGGATTGTGATATCCCACCATTCTCTAGTCAATATTGTTGGGACGTAAACGTTTAGCTGGTGGGCCCTCTTCTCCATCATCATCATCATCAGATATGCATATCACTTCTTCACTATCCTGCTGTAATTGACTTTCTTCATTTGATCCATTTTCAAGGAATTGTTGCAGTTCAAGAATCATCTCTTCTTCCTCCTGTGTGAATGGTGCTACTGCTTTTTCTTCATTCGATCCATTTTCAAGGAATTGTTCCAGATCATTCATCATCTCTTCTTCTTCCGGTGTGAATGGTGCTACCGCTTTTTCTTCATTGGATCCATTTTCAAGGAATTGTTCCAGATCATTCATCTCTGATGATGTTGAATTTGTAGAGTATTCTGTTGCTGCTGCTGCTGTAACTATGTCTTGAAGCTGATAATGTCCAAAAGCTAGAGTGTTGACAGCATCATCCATTATGTACCTTTTCTCATCAGCATTGCTAAGAGCTTTTTTCCTCTGCACAGTTGTCATTATTTGGTGTTTTCTAGTGCTGAACATCACTTGTTCTCTGTAGATGTCCTTGTTTCCAAACAGGCAGTCCAGATAGTCTTGGAATACAATGTATTGGTCGGCATCAGGATGATCATTTGACAGCTCTTGGCCCAACACAGGTCGTCGTACTCCCTTGGCCTTTTTGATTAGTCCACTTTTTACTTGGCTAGGATCAGTGTTGTAGCATCTGCATGCATACAATTTTGATCGTAGACCAACATACTCAAGTGGAGCTCTTGATGCATACTCATCCTTGAATTTGCCCAATACCATCTTGTTGGTCTCAGAGTAGCATGGATGGTCGGTGGGGTACTCTGAGGTATCAAAGGCATCTCGAAGCTTCTCATTATTTCTGATGTCGTTGTATATGTCTTCAGTTTGAACAAGATAAAACAGGCTGTCGGTGTCTTGATATAGCAGTTTCAGATGGTCATTGTAGATGGGTTTCATCACATCGTAGTGGAATTCGTACATCAGGATCTTACTAATGTCCAGCACTGATAACCCTATGTAGATGGGCTTGTCAAGGACGACTTTCTCTTGATGGAGGGTCACAGCGCAAATGTCGTTTCAAAAAATGATGCGATCCTTGTATGACGGGCGAGCCACAAGTTTCTTCAATCGCTTCTCACAGTTGACCAGCTCCATGCTCATCCTCTTTCTCACATTTTCCATGGTTTTACCGAAAACAGCGTTGTTCATAAGCTTGAAAAAGTTTTTCTCAAACTTATTTGTAGACTGCTGCCTGAGCCTGGTGTTTAGCATGATGTAGGGTGCCAAAAAGTCTTCTTGCTCAAATGAGATCCCTCGGTGGACATTGATGATTTTCAAGCCATGTTGAACTGCTTGTTTGAGCATGCGGTAGTGGCAGACATACTTTTGGTGGGACTGCAATGTCGTCATCAGTCGAACACACTTGGATTCCTGCGTTTTCTGGTTCTCTGGTAGAAATGGGAAATCATTGTGTAAATCGTGCAGCTCGGCAGGGTACTCCACATCCACCTCAAGGATGTATCCAATTTTCTGCTCATCTGCTAGACCTTCAATGTTCTTGGTCACTGCTTCCAGCTCCTTTTTGTCCATCCATTTGAATCCCCGGCAAGGAAGTGGATTGCACATTGCCCAGCCGTACAAGTTGTTAGCATCTATATACATGAGATATGATGTTGGCTTCTCCATGTCTACAGGCGCCCCAGTATACTGGTTGTTGGCAATGGCATGACGGTGAACGCATGTAGTGATACCTCCTCTTATACCTCTTTCAATGAGCATGTACATGTCATAATCTGTGAGCAGCTCCAGCTCAACCTTTGTACTTTTGAGCATAACATCAAACGAGAAGCCTGGGGATGTAAAGTAGTGAGCGCAGTCTAGATCATAGGTTTTGATGCACATGTCACGAAAACTTTCAAAGACATCGGCTAGCAGGAGAACATCTGTCTTGAGGTATAAGTCGCTGTACTCTCCTAGATTTCTGCAGCCAAAATCCCTCCAAACTTGTTGAGCATGCGCGTAGTCTGCATCGCTGATACCTCTATTGATTAGCTTACTATGAAATGCTTCTTTGGGAGGTAGTTGTGTCTCCTCCAATCTCTCCCATGAGCTACAGTATTCGTATGGGAATACACCTTTCCTGGAAACAAGATCCAGTTTGCTTCTAAACTGTTTGGCTGTATGTCTCAGTACGTTGGGGAGATTGCTGGCATCCTTGGCAGTCTTGACAAGATTTGTCACCAGGTTGTCCAGACTGTCGGGTGTGAATCGGAATGTGTCAATGAATCTTAAATGGAGTCGTTTTGATATTTGTTTTGTAAATGAGATGTACTTTTCAGAGGTGTTTGGAATAACATTTATTTGGCAGGTGTCAGATCCAAGATGGGGAATGATTAGGTGGGTATCGTAGTTTGAGGAATTGTGAAGAAAGACTGGAATGTAGGTTTGACGACGTCTCTTGAGGTTGCAGTTGTTACACAGAGCGTTTCGGTACAACCCAGTCATGTGGCAGTGGTCTCGAACCTTGTCACCAGTGAATGGTTTGTTGCAGGCTTCACAGGACTGGGCTGCATTGTAGGCTGCAAGCTGCTGGTTTGAGAGTGGAAACATTGCTTTATTCTGCTGGTCAATGGCTTCTGCAATGTCTACTGCACACTCAGTCAAGGTCTTCATAAAGTGTGCTGCAGCATCAGGTCCACGGTACATGATTGGCTCCTGAGGGATTAGGTTGCTGATGGTGAGCCAGGAAGGGAATTGCTCCTCGTCCCTTGCAAAGTAGAGGCAATAGCTCATTGCTCGATGGTATTGGATAACCTTGGTAGACTTTCCAATCCATCGCTCTGGGGCTCCACCCTCTTCCTCAGGAGTTGGCTGCTCCAACAAACACTCGAAATCTGCATAGGCTACTAATGGTAACCTAAACTTGTTCAAGTGCTTTTCAAATTTCATGGTAGGTAGGCTTCCATCTTTGTTGGGCTTGGGCATCTCAATTCTTGCAGTCTTGTTCTGGGCGCAGTACTCCTCATGCTCATTCATCCTTCGCTCGCCATCATTAGCAACTGTGTAGTGTGTGAAGCAGCGTCTGCAGATGATGATACACTCTGTATGTTTTGTCAGCTGAACTCGCAGCAGCTTTTCAAAGTTTTTTATATAGCAGTAGTGACTATTAACTTGTAAGTCATCATCATCCTTCTCTGTGCTGTCTTCTGCACCCTCTGTTGTCTTGCTCTCACAGAGAAGGAGTAGATCAGTATGGTCGGCCTTGACCTCCTTGACAACTCGACGCGGGAAGATGACATTATCAGAATCCACACTGTAGATGTTTACTGACACTCCGGGGTTGTTCCTTTCAAAAATGTCAATTTGGTTGATGGTGGTGGGGAACGATAATCCAGAAAAGTTATACTTGTTGGTCAGCTGGTAGTACCGGTTGTTGACTCGCTCTGGATGTGCTCCTCCAATATGCTTAGCAAGCATGGCCCACCTAAAGCATTGTTGATCCTCATTCTTCGGGTTGATGACGGCTTTCCTTGTAGATAACTTGGCAGGCAGCTCGATGTATGAAGATCCTCGCAGCGGTACATGCTTGCTGATCCTGATGAGGAGTCCATCAATGATGAGGAGGCTCCATCCGCTGGAGTTCCCCTCAAACTTGGCTTCCTCTTCCAACATTTTATTGCAGGCTGTCTTGATGATGGATGGTAGTTCGGTGATGCTGAAGATGGAGTAGTTTGGTGTTTTGAAGGCAACATTCTGGAATTCATCCTTCTCCTGGTTGTCCTCATTGATGAAGCTTTTCTGATAGGTAGCTTCCAAGACAAGGTTGAATTTGATAGCTCCATAGGTCGTGAATTCCTGGGAGATGACGTTTGCAATCTTCTTCTCTAAGCTGCTGAGGAATGAGTGAAAGTCCTTAGCTGGTTCATCCATGCAGGCGTTGTTGTAGTACAGGGTTCTCAAGCAGGAGTTGAATGCCTCCTCTAGTAGAACAAACTCGCCCTGTTCACCTCTGACAACGTGTAGCCTTGTTCATCTTGATTTCTCTAAAATATATAGAAAAAATTTTCAATTAGTTGTATTATCCTCTAAAAGGAATTATCTTTTGATAAGAAATAGTTTCAACAAGCTGAAAACACCTTACTCGTAGCTCGCACTGGGAGGTACTGATTGTCTATTTGTATACAAAATCATGAGCGGGGGCCAGTGATGGAAGTAGAAGTGGTGGGGGAAGCTCTCTCTCTTTCTTTCACTCACTGTTCACTCACTGTTCACTCACTGTTCACTCACTGTTCACTCAGTATTCACCTAGTGTTCACTCACTGTTCACTCAGTATTCACTCAGTGTTCACTCACTGTTCACCCCCTTTTCACTCACTGTTCACTCACTGTTCACTCACTGTTCACTCACTGTTCACTCAGTATTCACCTAGTGTTCACTCACTGTTCACTCAGTATTCACCTAGTGTTCACTCACTGTTCACTCACTGTTCACTCACTGTTCACTCAGTATTCACCTAGTGTTCACTCACTGTTCACTCACTGTTCACTCACTGTTCACTCAGTATTCACCTAGTGTTCACTCACTGTTCACTCACTGTTCACTCAGTATTCACCTAGTGTTCACTCACTGTTCACTCACTGTTCACTCACTGTTCACTCACTGTTCACTCACTGTTCACTCACTGTTCACTCACTGTTCACTCACTGTTCACTCACTGTTCACTCACTGTTCACTCACTGTTCACTCACTGTTCACTCACTGTTCACTCAGTATTCATCTAGTGTTCACTCACTGTTCACTCACTGTTCACTCAGTATTCACTCACTATGTGAATTATGTCACACTCTCTTATAAAATTACGTATAGTATAAAGGATAGCCTATTCTTTATTGTTAATTTATTCATAATAGCCTAGGCTATTCAGACATTAAATTTCCATACATTTTTTAAAGTATTTAGATTTTGTGCAGCTGATGTTGGGGAAGTATCAGATCACAGTTGTAAACAGCAGTGGAGATTCAAGAACATTGAAACTCAATCAACTTTTCACTCTGCCAGTTATAGTTGTTGGATAAATTTGAGCATATTATCAAACTGTTTGAGAAACATCTGTTATACTTTTGCTTTTGAATAGGTTCTACATGTCTAATACAACAATGGAATAGCAAAATATTGTATGGGGTAGGTATAACGACAATAATGATAACTTGAATTTTCAAAGTCCCCAAGAGAAAAAAAAAAAAAAAAAAAAAAAAAAAAAAACATTAAAAAAAATAAAAAAAAAAAAATAAATAAATAAAAAAAAAAATAAAAATAAAATAAAAATAAAGATTTGTACTTACTTGTGTAAAACACACTGAATGTCTGGAAGAGTTGAATTAAACAAGCTGAAAACACCTTACTCGTAGCTCTCGCTGAAAACACCTTACTCGTAGCTCTCGCTGAAAACACCTTACTCGTAGCTCTCGCTGAAAGGTACTGAAGCTTTGATTGTCTATTTCTATACAAAATATTCTAATTTTCTTGAACCGGATGGACAGAGCTGGGACAGCGTGGGAACCGGATGTGGTCAAGAACACTGATAGGGAGCTGGGACAATGTGGGAAGTGTTCTAGAAGGGGATGAGGGGGTACCTGATAGGGAGCTGGGACAGTGTGGGGAACCTATAAATATTAGTACACTTTCTATTAGCTCATCATTCGCATAGCTTCACTCGAACAGAAAACGATACTATGTCTCATTCATTCAACGTTAAAAGTTTCAACAACAGGTCTCATGTTGGAGAGACACAACCGATCAAGAGTATGAAGGAGGACTATCTCTATAACATTCTGTCAGCGATCATTTGCTCAACACGGTATGGTGATAGGATTCTAATGACTCTCTCTGATCCTGTATGTGTCGATAAAGTATTCAACGTTTTTCTACCTAAACGCTATCTAGAGGTTTTGAATGATGACACGATACAAGACTTTAATTCAAAGTCAGGTCGATTTATGATCAAGTTTAAAAACACTCAGGAGAAATATCCAAAGATAGAGATTGAAGAAAAGACTCTGTAAGAAACAGAGCATACAGTGGAGTAGGCCTACAGGGGATACCACTGTAAAAAAAACGCGCCCTCGATTCCTACGGCCTGTGTGTTAAGCTGCCGTGGTGTGGAAATGGAATCTTTTTATTTAATCTATGCAAATAAGTCAAGTGAACCCGTGCTGGACTATGGGATTTCTACAATGTTTTGTCTGCCTCATTCGTCAGCTACGACTGAGAGAGTTTTGTTCTACTATTAATAATATAAAAACAAGTTGAGAAATCGTTTATCAACACCAACAATAAATTGACCTCTATAAACTAAGGAAAAAGACTCAAACATTCGTCTGCTGCAAAACTTTAAGATTTCAGCAGAACTAATTACTCAACAAAGGAAAAATAATAAAAAATATTATGTTGACGTGAGAAATAATACAGTCTAGTTTGTTAAATATTTACTATCATCTTGCAAAAATAATAAATTTAAATTCTTTCTACGTATGCAGTGATGCAAAACAGTAATATTGAAGAAACATTATTTTCATGTAGCTGAAGTTATCTTATTAAACTTAATGCATCGCCTTGAAGAATCAAAGGTGAGATTATTTTCATTTATAATATAATTATTATACATTATTATATAATACTTACCAATATCTTTATCATCTAGTACTAAAATTTTAGTATATATTTTTCCCCGCGCTGGACACGCACTGCTCTAATTACATGTTAGAGATCAATGACTTTCAAACAAAATGAATATTTTTTTCGACTTCGACTTGTGCGTGCTATATTTTCATTTTATTTATTATCTGTATTATAGATAATTAGACTTTATATGGTAATACCGTTCTACTGATGTTAATACTTAACTTATTAAAAACTGTCAACTAGAGTTAAATGTGCTGAGCATTGCTATATTGCTAAAATTGAACAAGACTCCAAAAAAAACGAACAGTGTGGGAACCGGATGTGGTGTGGAAATGGAATCTTTTTATTTAATCTATACAAATATGTCAAGTGAACCCGTGCTGGACTACGGCTTCTTCTTCTTCTTCTGATTCTTATTCTCCTCCTCTTCCTTCTTCTTATTCTCCTCCTCCTCCTCCTCCTCTTCTTTCTTCTTCTTCTTCTTATTTTTCTTCTTTTCCTTCTCTTCCTCTTCCTTCTTCTCCATCTTTTTCTTCTTCCTTCTCCTTCTTCCTTTTCTTCACCTTCTTCTTCTTCTTCTTCTTATTTTCCTTATTTTCCTACTTGTTCACCTCCTTCTTAGTCCTCCTTCTTCTTCTTCTGATTCTTATTCTCCCCCTCTTCCTTCTTCTTATTCTCCTCCTCCTCCTCTTCCTTCTTCTTATTCTCCTCCTCCTCCTCCTCTTCTTTCTTCTTCTTCTTCTTATTTTTCTTCTTTTCCTTCTCTTCCTCTTCCTTCTTCTCCATCTTTTTCTTCTTCCTTCTCCTTCTTCCTTTTCTTCACCTCCTTCTTCTTCTTCTTCTTCTTCTTCTTCCTTTTCTTCGCCTCCTTCTTAGTCCTTCTTCTTCTTCTTCTGATTCTTATTCCCCTCCTCCTCCTCCTCTTCTTTCTTCTTCTTCTTTTCCTACTTGTTCACCTCCTTCTTAGTCCTCCTTCTTCTTCTTATGATTCTTATTCTCCTCCTCCTCCTCCTCCTCTTCTTTCTTCTTCTTCTTCTTTTTCTTCTTCTTTTCCTTCTCTTCCTCTTCCTTCTTCTCCATCTTTTTCTTCTTCTTTTTCTTCTTCCTTCTCCTTCTTCCTTTTCTTCACCTCCTTCTTCTTCGTCTTCTGATTCTTATTCTTATTCTTATTCTCCCCCTCCTCCTCCTCTTCCTTCTTGTTCGCCTCCTCCTCTTCCTTCTTCTTCTCCATCTTTTTCTTCTTCCTTCTTCTTCCTTTTCTTCGCCTCCTTCTTAGTCCTTCTTCTTCTTCTTATGATTCTTATTCTCCTCCTCCTCCTCCTCTTCTTTCTTCTTCTTATTCTCCTCCTCCTCCTCCTCTTCTTTCTCCTTCTTCTTCTTATTTTTCTTCTTTTCCTTCTCTTCCTCTTCCTTCTTCTCCATCTTTTTCTTCTTCCTTCTCCTTCTTCCTTTTCTTCACCTCCTTCTTCTTCTTCTGATTCTTATTCTCCCCCCTCCTCCTCCTCTTCCTTCTTCTTCTTCTCCATCTTTTTCTTCTTCCTTCTTCTTCTTCTTCTTCTTCTTCCTTTTCTTCGCCTCCTTCTTAGTCCTTCTTCTTCTTCTTCTGATTCTTATTCTCCTCCTCCTCCTCCTCTTCTTTCTTCTTCTTCTTTTCCTTATTTTCCTACTTGTTCACCTCCTTCTTAGTCCTCCTTCTTCTTCTTCTGATTCTTATTCTCCCCCCTCCTCCTCCTCTTCCTTCTTCTTCTTCTCCATCTTTTTCTTCTTCCTTCTTCTTCTTCTTCTTCTTCTTCCTTTTCTTCGCCTCCTTCTTAGTCCTTCTTCTTCTTCTTCTGATTCTTATTCCCCTCCTCCTCCTCCTCTTCTTTCTTCTTCTTCTTTTCCTACTTGTTCACCTCCTTCTTAGTCCTCCTTCTTCTTCTTATGATTCTTATTCTCCTCCTCCTCCTCCTCCTCTTCTTTCTTCTTCTTCTTCTTTTTCTTCTTCTTTTCCTTCTCTTCCTCTTCCTTCTTCTCCATCTTTTTCTTCTTCTTTTTCTTCTTCCTTCTCCTTCTTCCTTTTCTTCACCTCCTTCTTCTTCGTCTTCTGATTCTTATTCTTATTCTTATTCTCCCCCCTCCTCCTCCTCTTCCTTCTTGTTCGCCTCCTCCTCTTCCTTCTTCTTCTCCATCTTTTTCTTCTTCCTTCTTCTTCCTTTTCTTCGCCTCCTTCTTAGTCCTTCTTCTTCTTCTTATGATTCTTATTTTTATTCTCCTCCTCCTCCTCCTCCTCTTCTTTCTTCTTCTTATTCTCCTCCTCCTCCTCCTCTTCTTTCTTCTTCTTCTTCTTATTTTTCTTCTTTTCCTTCTCTTCCTCTTCCTTCTTCTCCATCTTTTTCTTCTTCCTTCTCCTTCTTCCTTTTCTTCACCTCCTTCTTCTTCTTCTGATTCTTATTCTCCCCCCTCCTCCTCCTCTTCCTTCTTCTTCTTCTCCATCTTTTTCTTCTTCCTTCTTCTTCTTCTTCTTCTTCCTTTTCTTCGCCTCCTTCTTAGTCCTTCTTCTTCTTCTTCTTCTGATTCTTATTCTCCTCCTCCTCCTCCTCTTCTTTCTTCTTCTTCTTTTCCTTATTTTCCTACTTGTTCACCTCCTTCTTAGTCCTCCTTCTTAGTCCTCCTTCTTCTTCTTCTGATTCTTATTCTCCCCCTCTTCCTTCTTCTTATTCTCCTCTTCCTCTGTGCAGCTCTCCTCTTTTACACAAAAGATCTTCGCTATTTAGTTCGTCATGTAGGCTTAACAAAAGCAAAACGGTTGACTCGATACAGAGTAAAACCGCGTCCTGTTACAATTATTCAATTATAATTAGTTGTGAGATTGTTTGATGCTAATAATTTTTTCGTAGGATTGTACATGGTACATCTCTTGCGGTTTTAGCGAATTTTTATACTACCTTTTTCCACCTTTTGGAACAGGAAGTATAATGAACGCTTGGAGTTTCAATTTTCATCAAAATCAGCAGAATGTGCTGAATCTACTTCTGAGACTGAACAGGTCATTGTTTAAAGCCCCTGTGTACATTCTCAACAGTGTATGTGTGAGAGTGTACCGCCGCTGTTGTAGTAGTAGTAGTGGGAAGAATGGCAGAGCAGGATTGTACTATACTAGATAAAGATGACTTTATCGTTCATGAGTTAAAATATCATCGAGAAGAGTGTTGTGATGGAGGACATTGGCTTTTTTGTTCGAGTCCAGGTATGTTTGAGAGAACACAAGAATTTTTGTATTCCTGTATTGGTTTAGAACGGTGCATGACAGAGTGTATCAATAAACATTGTTCACTTTTCCATATACAGAAGTGTGATGGAAAAGTTCATACATATAATGTATGCACATCTGGTGATGAATCTACTAAATCATTTTGCACGCTGTCAACTAGAGTTAAATGTGATGAGCATTGTTATATTGCTAAAATTGAACAAGACAATAGAGAAATAGAGACTCTGTAAGAAACAGAGCATACAGTGGAGTAGGCCTACAGGGGATACCACTATAAAAAAAACGCGCCCTCGATTCCTACGGCCTGTGTGTTAAGCTGCCGTGGTGTGGAAATGGAATCTTTTTATTTAATCTATGCAAATAAGTCAAGTGAACCCGTGCTGGACTACGGGATTTTCTACAAAAGCTATCAAAACAACATAAGATTGACAGTAAATGGTTTGTGTGTGAATGGAAATATTTTTATTTAATTTATGCAAATAAGTCAAGTGAACCCGTGCTGGACTACGGGATTTCTACAAAAGCTATCGAAACAGCATAAGATTGACAGTAAATGGTTTGTGTGTGAATGGAAATATTTTTATTTAATTTATGCAAATAAGTCAAGTGAACCCGTGCTGGACTACGGGATTTCTACAAAAGCTATCGAAACAGCATAAGATTGACAGTAAATGGTTTGTGTGTGAATGGAAATATTTTTATTTAATTTATGCAAATAAGTCAAGTGAACCCGTGCTGGACTACGGGATTTCTACAAAAGCTGTCAAAACGACAGAAGATTTGGCTCACACGCTGTCCCAGGATTGGTAACCATTTCAAGACAACTTCCAGGGTCAGATCTGTCATACAGGTTCCCACGCTGTCCCAGCTCCCCCATCCGGTTCAAGAAAATTAATTAATTGGACAGGATGGACAATAGATAATTGATTCACACAGGATGGACATTAGATAAGTGGTTCACACGCTGTGCCAGGATTGGTAACCATTTCAAGACAACTTCCGGTTCCCACGCTGTGCCAGCTTCCCCCATCCGGTTCAAGAAAATTAATTAATTGGACAGGATGGACAATAGATAATTGATTCACACAGGATGGACATTAGATAAGTGGTTCACACGCTGTGCCAGGATTGGTAACCATTTCAAGACAACTTCCGGTTCCCACGCTGTGCCAGCTTCCCCCATCCGGTTCCTGGAGGTCAAGTTCAAGGTCATTTCCGGGGTCAAAGGTCAAGGTTGTCCCAGAACATACAAAAACATACTACTGAGTTGAATTCTATCATGTTCGATTCCCGCTGTTCAGCCTGGTATATTCCGTCTAATCATTCACAACATTGTGACTGTATGTTGGAGAAATTGAGTCAATATTGAACATTTTGTAAAAAGTTTTAAAATATTCCATTTTAAAACCGGCAAATTTAACCTTTATCCCATCTCATAGCTCACTTTAGTTACAAATTGAAATTTTACTACTTGTGCTGACCGGATAAGGTGATTGTGGGAGGCGTAACGAAATGTCAGTGTACTATGGGAGGCACAGAACCTAAAAGGTTGAGAACCCCATCTATAGCATGGGCATGAAATCTGTTCGCTTATATGTCACATTATTTTCGTGTTTATCTGTATACTTCACGATTCATACCATGCAATGTATGAAGAATATTTGAAAATGTTATTTTTCTCTTGAATTCTCAATGTTTTTTATTTGCAGCGCGACGTTCCAAAAGATCTCTCTTACAGATTGATTACAAGCTCCTGGGCCTATGACTTAAAATAGCACTTTTTTAATGGGCAAAATTACATTAGAGATAACGCTAATATCAACTCGAACACTCTATGCATCTGCCTGTCCTGTATCATCTTAGAGCAGAGTGTTCAAGTTGTGATTAGCACTATCGCTAACGTATTTTTGCCCACTCTTTATCAGATTTAGCATCAGCAACCAGAACTCCTGTTAAACTTTTCTGATGAAAATTCTACTAGAAGAGGTTCTTCTACTGTTCCAAAATACAAAATAAATTGTTTCTTTTGAAATGAGTTTGGTTGAAGCTCAGTCATATTGGGAACAAAACACGTTTAGAGGATCGAATATTGAACGTTTTTTAAAAATATAGGCTAAATCAGTTATGAATTTTTCTCATGAGAATTTTTATGTTATCACGATTGTTCTGTGAAAACTGTCATCATAGATTAACCAACACCTATTCTATTGATTGATCTCTGCTATTGTTGGAATGAAAAATAGTTCTAATTTAAAATAGTCTATTTGATCACAAATAGCACACAAAATTGAATAAAAAATAAGTTCTTACTCATTTAGTCGACTAAATTCATTTTCACTTTTCTGATCAGAAAATTTGGAAGGATAAGAAAATCCAGAGAGGATTTAGAGGAAAAAAAGGAAATTTACAGCGAGAAGAAGAATGTAAAGAGAGTGTAGTTGTTGAAATGTGTTATGGAATTGGAGAATGAAGAAAGTCACATGCGAAAGTTCAGAATATGAGAAAATAAGTCAGATAGATATGTTCTTCTTACCGTATATGATAACATACTCTGTTATAACAAGTCCCTTGTCCAATTAGAAGAACATGTACAGAGTCATGCAATCTCATTATATATCTGGAAAGTTGTGTTTCCTCAGGATGAATGATACTCCTATGATTCTGTTCGAAACGAATTTCTCATCTCTCGAGTTTGATAAGAGAGTCTCCCGAGATAGTCCCTCATGTAACTCATGTATTGACTCCTAGCTTTCTAAATAGAATGACTTGAACACTGTGCGGAATAATGAGATTCTCAATAATTTTGAAAATATGAATGATGAAGTTGATCAATTCAGATATATCAATGAACTAAAGAATGACTATTGAATTGCCAAGTACTGAATGAAATTTTTCGACCAATGCCGTAATTAGTGAATGTTAATCTGATCTTACGATGCATAGTTTTTTAGAAGGAACCTTTCTCAAAATAAGGTGCCGATATGTCAAAAAAATTGTAGCAGCAAGCTGAGCATAACTTATCTGTGAGTAGGAAAGCAGAAAATCTATCATGTCGATACAAGAAAAAAATTCTAGTAATTTTTAATTACTCCTATCCCACACCAGTAATCAGGTTATTTATTTTCTATTCAATCCAAATATTATTTTTGAATCCATACTTTTCCAAATAAATAAACTGATCCTTCCATTTATCATTCACCCACGCTCAGGTGTGTAAAACTTATATGGGCATCATCAGAACGAAAATAAATCATAAATATTATGAAGAAGAATAATTTTGGAATAATAAAGTGAAAATACTGTAGATCAGTGAACAAAATTTAGACAAATATTCACTGCCATCATTAATTTCATGTCAACACTTTGTAAATTTTTTTCTAAGCAAACACCATCTGATACAATTTGAGTAATCGCGTTTGAAGCAGAAGAAAATCAAGGCAAGAGATATAATAAGGCTTAACTGACGCAAAACGTAAGACTCACACCACTTCAGGCTTCGGCAAACACGGTTTGGGGCCATGCTTCCAGTTGAATCTAATCCAGCTTCATGTTCAATTAAGAAAACAAAGAGCCAGACTCTAATGAAGCCTTCCATCCTGCTCCTGACAGCAGCCATGAAACAGGAGAGCCCAGCCCAGCCAGCACCAACACACGGCCTGTTGTCTTCTTCATTCACATGCCTTGCTATGCTGCTATGCATCAATGCCTGAACATGGAGCGCATGCAATCCGATTCGATCCCAAAACAATGGAAAATCTCGTTGCCCGAAGCTGCTTCAACAACCAGACGCTAAATGTGCCACAAGTGAAATCTTCCAAAGGAAAGGGTAGAATAAATCACTTGTTATCTCTCAAGATAAGAAAGTCAATGAAAAGCTCGAAAACAACAAACACTGCTACTACAATGCCATTCGAATTAATTCTGCAACAGAGCTGAAGTTCAATGGCATTCTACGAGGTACCTTGTAATTACACACTTTGATCCATTACTTCAACGGTTGAACGATAATTATGTAGTAATTCACTCACTTTAATTGATAAGATCGGGGTTATGAGCCGCTGTTATACTCAACGGTACTGAAATAGAATCTCATTTTTCACACCAGACAAGTCTTGGATAAAAAAATCAAGCTCTAGTTAATCTGATAATGAAGAATAATTTTAGAGTGAGCTGTAGTCATTGACGGAATGATATTGCCAAACTCTACTTCATATCAATAAGTGCAGTTTAAAAGCAAAAATTTCATAGAATGACATTTTATCAAACCCTTCCTGATATAGGTATTGAATGAGTGTTTGAAGATATTTGGTGACAACAAGATAATTGAATTAAACTCTATTTAAATTCTATTAGTAGCGGTTCCTCCATTGGGACTCTCAAACGCAGTTCTCCATTTGCCAAATCAATTGAAAATCTTTTATTTGATTAAAAAAATCATAATAATATTGTTATGAGAACCATACTATATTAATCATATACGCAACTCTAAGCTATCACTTTCATATTTGTGATATTCGATAAATCAAGCAATTAAGACAGTTCCTATGAGATAAAAACGATTGAAGCATTCAATGTTTGAAGCGCGAAACTGACTTGTGGAACGTTGAGGGGTCCATACACTAGCGAATCCGGCCGTGGGCTACGGGCCGACTCGATGAGTGGGACTCGGAAGAAAGCCAGTGCAAAAGCCATACACAGCTGGAATGGTGCTGTGACGTCATTTGCATTAAGTGTATAGGACGATTTGGTAGGTACTCCATCTCATGCCGCTGACAATCTGGCTTTCCTACTTTACAGTTGGGGAATCATTGAGATTTGTCTCAATTTAAAAATTCTCTTTTCGCCAGTCACTTTAAGGGGAGTCGGATAGCCATACTATATAATAAATTAGGCCATACTGCCAATTTTAAATTGACCAATTTCTTTGAACCTTTTTGAAATTGTGGTTAGAGATAAATTTTTCATTTTTTGTTCATGTGGAACAATACATCTTTCTTCATCATTTGTTGGTTTGTTTCCACATCATACATGTTTTTCATTGAGATTTAAATTTTTCAAAAAAAAGAGAATTTCCTCCCTATTTTAGTTAATACTAGCTATTGTGCCCGTCCTTCGTACGGATTATGTTTAGAAATAAGACTAAATATGTTTCGGCTTTTTTGATAGCAACGATCATGAAGTTGTTAGCAGCTTAGACGATACAGTTTTTTTGCGGTACGGTTTTTTACTGTATGGCGTCAACTGTACTGTGATGTTCACACGGTCCGGCTTTGCTGCTTATTGCTGTGCTATCCTCCTTCTTCCATTGCGCTTCCTTCTTCTTCTTCTTCAGTGGCCCTACAACCCAGGACGGGTCTTGGCCTGCACTAGTAATTGTCGCCAACGGTCCCTATCCAACGATCGTTTAAATGTCTGTTCCTTCACTAAATTCCTTGTGGGCAGTCCGTTCCTATCATTTTGTGCTTCCATAACAAATGTTTTTTTTATGGAGTGGGGGAGTTTGCCCCACATCCAACCCCCAACCTGGAGGACCAGGGAATGTTTTTCAGGTTTCCTTCCTTAGCCTTTAACAAACCAATGCTGAACTTCAAGGCAGCAGTCAATTTTCTATTGGGGTTTTCTTCCCCTAGCCTTTGGATTTCCATTGACCTCCATCTGCAAGGCAGCAGTTTCTATGCTGGTTTCATTTCCCCGGTACCACCTATATCTAGGAGGCATCCCCAAATCCACCACCTGGGGAGGCGCCCGATAGGAGACCAGCAACTCCCACCATTGCGCTTCCAGTTCAGTTTTATTTATTCCAGTCCAGGATTTTTTTTTTATTTGTAAGATTTTTTTAAATAAGTTTCTTACTGAAGGTTTCTCTTAAATTTTGATCAAAGTACGCAAATTCTGGTTTCAATATTCTACACATTTTTCTCTCATTATTTTTATATTAATCTTAAGTCTTGTCCCACAAGGCGGGTCTCTCATATATTAGAGAAATTAAATCTTCACAATTAATATCTTCCACTTCTGGACACTGAAATTCACTAATAAGAAGATCAATGAAGAAGATCAATGCTGACGATCTGAAGACTGCTTCCAGCGTAATAAGCGTATCGTTTGAACATATCCATTACCGGTACAATACATGTGCCACCAAATACGGATAGTTATTTTGCGGTACAGCTGATTTTAGTGATACAGTTTTCGAAGACAAAACCGAATGTAGAAATCGGCTAGAACAGCCGATTTTTACTGGATCCAGTCGAAACAGTATTGTGTGAACATACAATATGAAATGTACATGCAAACGAAAGCACTGCAAAATAACTGATACAGCAAATTTACTGTACCGCACAAAAACTGTATCGTGTGAACGGGCCCCTAGTAAACAACTTAGAACATCAGCAATTCAGTGACAGGTATCGGAGAGAATATTTTTTGAGAACAGCTGATTAATATATCATGATGAATTACGTGATTTGTTCTTATGTGGTAATAATAGTGCTACCTGGCGAATTCCCAAGAGCCTAGCACAAACCACACCTTCCTAAAATGTTAATTTTTGTTTTGATAAATTTAAATTAGAAAATTTTGTTTTTTTTCAACAAAGAAATAATTGATAAAACATAAGATGAGCTTAGTAAGAAATACCGTCGTGTTAGAAAAACTTGATAAACAAACAGAGATCTTACTGAAGATAAAGACCCGCAAGCTACATTACTTTGCTCATGTGATGCGAAACGAGAAATATAGAATCCTCCAACTTGTGATGCAGGGGAAAATAGAAGGAAGAAGACATGCAGGCCGAAGAAGGACGTCATGGCTCAAGAACCTCCGTGAATGGTATGGAAAGAGAACAAGTGAACTTTTCAGAGCAGCCGTCTCCAAAGTCCAGATAGCCTTGATGATTGCTAATCTTCGTTAGAAGAATGCAACTAGAAGAAGAAGAAGAAGAAGATGAGCTTTGATTCACCAGACATATGTTTCCTAAAAGACTGCAATGATCCGACTACACAAGTCTGCAGACAGCGTAAATAACGCCGCGAAGGGCCCACCATTTGTATTTGAGAACAGCTGATTGATATATCATGATAAATTACGTGATTTGTTCTTATTCTTATGTGGTAATGAAACTTGGAAGAAATGTATCCAAAATCGCACAATACTTGGTTTTTAAACGTTTATTATTCTGTTAAAAAAAAAGTTAATTTAGTTTTTTATAGCTAAAGACATTGTCAAAAAGGTTTTCAATACTGATAAATAACTTAAATCCCGATCGATGCTCTCGTTTTTCAGGAGAAGGCCGCGTAAAATGTATCCAAAATCGCAAAACACTTGGTTTTCAAACGTTTATTACTCTGTTAAAAAAAAGTTAATTTAGTTTTTTATAGCTAAAGACATTGTCAATAAACTGTTCAATAATGTTCAATAACTAAAATCCCGATCGATGCTCTCGTTTTTGAGGAGAAGGCCGCGTAAAATGCCTTTGGGGCCGTGACAGACAGACAGACAGATAGACAGACAGACAGACAGAAAGTGAGATTAGACTATTTTTGGCTTATTTGATGTATAAAACGTAAAAATAACCAAAAAATATATAATTCTGATAAATGTACAGACAAAACTCTAATTTTATTTATATAGATTTCTAATAATTATAAAAAATAAAGAAAACGACTCCAACATTTTTGTAAAGAGATGTACAAGGTACAAGTCAGCCAAGTTTCAACCTTCTATCTATATAAATAAAATTAGAGTTTTGTCTGTACATTTATCAGAATTGTATATTTTTTGGTTATTTTTACGTTTTATACATTGAATAAGCCGAAAATAGTCTTATCTCACTTTCTGTCTGTCTGTCTGTCTGTCTGTCTGTCTGTCTGTCTGTCTGTCTGTCTGTCACGGCCGCAATGGTATTTTTCGCGGCCTTCTCCTCAAAAACGAGAGCATCGATCGGGATTTTAGTTATTGAACAGTATTGAACAGTTTATTGACAATGTCTTTAGCTATAAAAAACTAAATTTACTTTTTTTTAACAGAGTAATAAACGTTTAAAAACCAAGTGTTTTGCGATTTTGGATACATTTTACGCGGCCTTCTCCTGAAAAACGAGAGCATCGATAGGGATTTAAGTTATTTATCAGTATTGAAAACCTTTTTGACAATGTCTTTAGCTATAAAAAACTAAATTAACTTTTTTTTTAACAGAATAATAAACGTTTAAAAACCAAGTATTGTGCGATTTTGGATACATTTCTTCCAAGTTCTATTACCACATAAGAATAAGAACAAAATCACGTAATTTATCATGATATATCAATCAGCTGTTCTCAAATATAAATGGTGGGCCCTTCGCGGCGTTAATTACGCTGTCTGCAGACTTGTGTAGTCGGAGCATTGCAGTCTTTTAGGAAACATATGTCTGGTGAATCAAAGCTCATCTTATGTTTTATCAATTATTTCTTTATTAAAAAAAAAAAAAAAAATTCTAATTTAAATTTATCAAAACAAAAATTAACATTTTAGGAAGGTGAGGTTTGTGCTAGGCTCTTGGGAATTCGCCAGGTAGCACTATTATTACCACATAAGAACAAATCACGTAATTTATCATGATATATTAATCAGCTGTTCTCAAAAAATATTCTCTCCGATACCTGTCACTGAATTGCTGACGTTCTAAGTTGTTTACTAAGGGCCCGTTCACACGTTACAGTTTTTGTGCGGTACAGTAAATTTGCTGTATCAGTTATTTTCCAGTGCTTTCATTTGCATGTACATTTCATATTGTATGTTCACACAATACTGTTTCGACTGGATCCAGTAAAAAAGCTGTTCTAGCCGATTTCTACATTAGGTTTTGTCTTCGAAAACTGTATCACTAAAATCAGCTGTACCGCAAAATAACTATCCGTATCCGGTGGCACATGTATTGTACCGGTAATGGATATGTTCAAACGATACGCTTATTACGCTGGAAGCAGTCTTCAGATCGTCAGCATTGATCTTCTTCATTGATATTCTTCAGCATTGATCTTCTTATTAGTGAATTCCAGTGTCCAGAAGTGGAAGATATTAATTGTGAAAATTTAATTTCTCTAATATATAAGAGACCCGCCTTGTGGGACAAGACTTAAGATTAATATAAAAATAATGAGAGAAAAATGTGTAGAATATTGAAACCAGAATTTGCGTACTTTGATCAAAATTTAAGAGAAACCTTCAGTAAGAAACTTATTTAAAAAAATCTTACACAAATAAAAAAAATCCTGGACTGGAATAAATAAAACTGGACTGGAAGCGCAATGGTGGGAGTTGCTGGTCTCCTATCGGGCGCCTCCCCAGGTGGCGGATTGGGGAATGCCTTTTAGATATAGGTGGTACCGGGGAAATGAAATACCCGGGGTGGACCAAAACCAGCATAGAAACTGCTGCCTTGCAGATGGAGGTCAATGGAAATCCAAAGGCTAGGGGAAGAAAACCCCAATTGACTGCTGCCTTGTAGTTCAGCATTGGTTTGTTAAAGGCTAAGGAAGGAAACCTGAAAAAATTCCCTGGTCCTCCAGGTTGGGGGTTGGATGTGGGGCTAACTCCCCCACTCCATAAAAAAAACATTTGTTATGGAAGCACAAAATGATAGGAACGGACGGCCCTCAAGGAATTTAGTAAAGGAACAGACATTTAAACGATCGCTGGATAGGGACCGTTGGCGACAATTACTATTGCAGGCCAAGACCCGTCCTCGGTTGTAGGGCCACTGAAGAAGAAGAAGAAGAAGGAAGCGCAATGGAAGAAGGAGGAGAGCACAGCAATAAGCAGCAAAGCCGGACCGTGTGAACACCACAGTACAGTTGACGCCGTACAGTAAAAAAACCATACCGCAAAAAAACTGTATCGTCTGAACAGGGCCTAAGCTGCTAACAACTTCATGATCGTTGCTATCAAAAAAGCCGAAACATATTTAGTCTTATTTCTAAACATAATCCGTACGAAGGACGGGCACAATAGCTAGTCTTTAATAAAAGTCTCAAAAAGGAAAAAAAATATTAAAAATTTGATATTTACAGGTATCCGGTTCAAAGTTGAAGTTGTATGATTATTCTCATTACCTTTCTTCAGAAGAGTCCTAATTCATATTCTGGGTTCTCTGCATCTTGATCAGTATCTTCCAGTCTTCTTTCAACGTGTCTCTTTCTCTGCAGTGCCAATTTTTCATATTCATTTCATTCATTTAGCAATCGTTCTTTGTCTCCTTTTAGCATTGCAACTCTTGTATGGACACCAACATCTATTCCTAGCTGTTCCAAAACTCTACACCTTACAATGTTACCATCATTAAAAGAACCTCTTCATATATACCAAAAGCTAATGTTTTGTATGTTACCAGATACAGTTTTTGGTATTCGAGACACGAGACCACTCAACATTGTTTTCACTTTAATTTGGAAATATGAAACATAACCTAAACCTAAACTAACAGAAATATCATCGATCTATAGTAGTATTCATATAACTTGGCAGCGTGAAGCAGATGGGACATGCTACATCCGAATCCAACATACTGCTGCCAAGTTATATGTAAACTTCAGTAAATTATTTTATGAAGCTATTATTCTATTAAAGCTCAGTAGACCAGATCAATCACATTCCAATTCTATTTTAACACAGATACTCCCTAATTTCAAAGCGAAGTAATTAAAGAGTACCGTTGAATAATTAGCACTGATGTAAACAACAAAACACGCGCGGTTCACATTCAAGTGAAACTGAACACTGAAATCTAACTAAGAGTCAGATGTGCAGGCGTTATGAAAAAATAATTTTGTACATTTTTCTATTAACATAATGATGAACATAATTTTAAACAGAAAATTGAGAAGAACCTACTGAAAGAATAAGAAAATGTCAATTTTTTTTATTTTGTCTTTTTGACTCACCAGTTATATACACAATTATTGATTCAAATTCATGTATGACTACTGTGTTAGAAGGTTAGTTTGATATTATTCACAATTTTATTGTGTTTAAGTAGAATTGGTACAACTGACAAGACGGCAGTAGGCGGGAAGCACGTAAACAAGCATGAGATTGTGAGGTTTTACGAATAGCGAGTATCATTTTCATAAGGCGCTATCGGGGTAGTCTATCTTGATACTGGTATTATTTTGAATCTTGAAATAAAAGTTCGGGCTTGTGTTTGCTGAATAATTCATATGGACATTTTATTGACTCTGTCAGTTGTAGAATAAATGCATTGCAGACTAGTGTCAGTGTTCCTGTTCTGGAATAACATTAAATGAAGTGGATGAAATTATCATGAAACGAGGAATAATTAATTAGCTTGGATCAAAGAGTAAAACTTGAAAGAGTTACCCTGAATTCTAATGTCTTCCACTTGTTTTTTTTCTTGCAATTTGAATCTTGATAGAAGGGTCTGCTATTCTTGGTCCACCAAATAAAAATTATTATTTTTAAATAGCAGGATGGATTCAATATCTCTTAATGAACCTCCTAAAAATTTTTCAGGTTTGCAATTTTTGATCCTTAACACCATGTTTGTGTTATTCTGTTCGTCAAAAGTAGCTGAATAGAATAGAATATGAATAGAAAAATATTTGAACAGCCTCAAAATCGGTTTGAATTATTCTCTCAAGGGGTGAAAGAAATGGAACTTGAGGAAAGGTACTCCTGAACCCATAGGGGGTTCCCTGGTGACTGGGGGTATTCCAGAATTTATTCTAATCTAATCTGTCAAGAAACAAAAACATTAGTTTAATTTTTCAGAACTTCTACAGATTTTTTTGATATGAGTTGATTTAATAATATTGGAAAGTATAAGAATCATAGACCATGCTTTTAACCACCATAAGTATTAACCGTTAAAATATACTATTCAATGCTTCTCCATTTTTTCAAAATCAGAATTTTTGAATCGATTAACCTTTCAGAACACAATTTATAGCACTCTTATTCATCTAGCACTTCATATACACACTTATTATCCAATTCTGTCAGAAAGGATGTGAATTACAGATGAATACTGAGCTCCAATGTCGGACAAGATCGAGTGTCAGTTTTAATAGAATGTCAAAGACTCACTGGCATTGAGAGCCGGAGAGGGAATTAATCGACTGTGGGAGTAGGAGGGGGGAGACTAGAAGAGTGTGAAGAACTAAAGAGTGTGAAGAACCTTTAAGAAGGATCTTCTATCGAAACTAACACTGAATTTTCACTGAAACTAGAATGTCAGTTCTGTTAAATAAAAAATAGAAAACAGCATAGAATATGAGTTATGAGGTGTTAATGAAACGCTGAGAAATAAGGAGTGATGAAGAAGTTGATGGACAGTGAATTGGGGAAGAGAGGTTGTGATAATTAGAAAGTAATTTACAGTATGTGTATGTATTTTATTGGGAGAGTGGGAAAGAAAGAAGAGAAAAGTGAAAGTGTAAGTACAAATTGTTTAGTTGATAGGTGGACGAAGGGCAGAAAATGACTTGTATAAAACAGAGAAAGTGATTCTGGAACCGATAAGGTAGGTGAATGATTTGATACATAGGGGAGGGGGTGCAGAAGGAGACAAGTGATACTCGGGGGTGTGGTTGCGCGATCTGAAACTAAGCCAACCGTGGAATTAATTCTCGCAGTTAAACTGAGAGAGAGTCTGGGGCATCAAGCATTTATCATTTCCACAAACTGCCGCCGACGACCCAGGGCATGCTCTAGTTTCCAACTACTACTGAGCAATACTCTAAACATCCCTGACTACCTTAATCCCTCCCGCACTCAACTCAACCCGCACACCCGTTAGTACAAAATCACTCCCATCACAATCTCTCTCCTCCCCCCCGCCCCCCAATTGAAGACCATCGCCAATGGGGAGGTGGCCCCAACTTTCGTGTAACAATTAAATAATAATGTAGCTCAGAGAAATTGCTATGCAGACCTGATAAGCGTTCCATCCCAAAACACGGCCTTCGAAATCCGAAGCTCGCTCCTAAATCCGATACTGAATTTCGTTTAGCCGACAAACTCATTCGAGTGAATTTGACAGAACAATTTATCCCGCCAGGAACCGGGGTATGGGACTGACCAACATAAACGTAGTTCCAGGATAGCAAATTTCAGATGACCTATCCAGAGATAAACTTCCGTTATTATTCAAAATCTCCACTGTTAACATTTTTACTTTTTATAGCCTATTAATTACACCAGAGCCTAGCATAAACCAACTGGGGATCTCAGTGAGAGAACAGGAATTTCTAAAACAATGAATTTGGTTTTCCTAAAACAGGCAAAAACCTTATAGCAACCTAATTTCTCGCATTTTGCCAAGTGGGGTTTTTGCTGAAGTCTGCGTTAATACTATTTAACAAATTTCAATAAGCAACGTATTAAAACAAAGCTTCTATAGAACATTGTTATGAAATGTCTAATTACGTAAGAGCTGTTTGATATAGAATTTTGATTTTGGAAAGTGCATTCCAACCAGTTGCATAACATGGAAAATCTCGTGAACAGTTCCTATAGATATATCATTATATGAGAGAGATTAAATAAAAACTCATGAGTTTCCCCTGATTTTCGATAACAAGTTTTCCAAACTGTAAATTATTGAAGCTCTGAGCTCTTGGTATAATTTGCAAATGTATAAAATACAATAGTTATATTACAACGATTCATTATATTGACTCATATTTAAAATGATTTACAACTTACAAATGATATCAACAGTCTACGAGTAAAATCTTTCATTAAAATTTGCAATAACTACAAATAATGGAAATACTAATCAAAGTGATTTATGAAATGTGAGATGAAAAACCATTCAACGAGAACACAATAACTGAAAGAACACGCGATAAAATAAAGAGTAACTCAAAGAACTCTAAGAACCTACAATCCATATTGATAACAGGAAATCTTTTTCACGATTTTTTCGCACTCACAATATCTCTCACCCCACTTTTTTGCAAACTGAAGGAAAATATTAAATTCGTAAATTGTATCCTTGTATCATGGTGAGAAATTTATTAATGGTATCAAAATTTAAATTTAGATTGATTTCAAGTGATCATATTTCTGTCTCTTAGTGGGGGCGAGATCACACGCTCAATCCATTCTTTATTTAGAGTTAATCTGTTCCAATGAAGAGCTCAATTATTAAAAGTACTCATAAATGATCCGGCAAATGTTTATCACCGGAAGGAATATGGAAATCAGGGGTAATTCGTTAATTCATAATGACTGTTGGAATGAGGCACTACAAATCAAGCGCATACAACGTATTACCGAAAGCATGTGTTATGTGAACTGCGGTGTAATACAGTCATTATTGCCGAAGGTCGGACTGCATTGTACGAGGATGGAAGTCCATTAAAAAACTCGATAAATTCTTTTGAACGGCGGAATTATTGGATGAATGCTTTCATAGAATGCTGTTCAAAGGCAGAGAGGAAAAGAATATTGCGTTTTAATGAGAGCGTTGATGATGTTGGTTACTGCGCTGATACTGATAATGCTGATGCGTATCAGCCTGATCTCCAAAGAGAAGAGCGATTCCACAATCTCATACTGTCTATTAATCAGGATATACATTTCATCCCTTGAGATGATGGTGCAATAGGAAAGCTTATCCTTTGATTGCCCGGGCGTTCCTTTAAATACTGTAGCAGTTTTAATTGCTCTGTCCCGTCCAATAGCAGTGCTCCCGCCGGCAATATAACGAATCATGAGGATTGTTAACGGCTCTCATGAGTGCTTCTGAAAATAATTTGAACGAGTCCAACAAAAATTTCATTTAAAGCTTGTTTATAGAGGACCAAAATCAAATCCATTCAAAGGGATAGAATTCTAATAATTTTCAGCTAGTTTTTGCTGCAATATTCGTATTGGTCCAGTTAAAAAACTCTACCTTTAAATGGAGTAATTCTTACTAATCATGCCAAATCTTACATAAAAATTTCACTGACATAATATATTTACTCATTTTATGAATAATATATTGAGTATTCCTTGTTCATGTGCTTCTGATACATTGGTAGTATAATACAATATACTATAAAGTATGAAGGTGAATAGAACTAGTGGCATTTGAATATATAAATTTCAAATAATTTTGGTATATTGTACAAACTCCGCGGCCGAAAATGTTTGTTTTCTTCGCGCATCAGTATTTTTGCGTTATATAAGTTGAAATGTTTCATGTATAGCCTGTTTTTAATTACTATTTTTGTGTCATGATGCTTATATTAGCCAATAAAATAATTTTATTTGATTTGATTCGATGTACTATACAGTTTAAATCGAGTTTCAAACCCTCTAGATTTTAAGCGTGGTTGAAGCCTAGCGATGATCTCCTATTTTTTGACAATATCTTTCAATTTATCTTTTTTATAAACCTATTCTTAAAAAAACCTCTTCTATTCTTAAAAAAATTAATTGGCAATAAAATTATTTCTTTGTAATTTTTGACTACCATAAGCGTATCCAGGATGGCCGAATGAGAGCTGTCACAATAGTGTGGGGGAGGGGTGGCTAAGGAGTATTCCATACATACCTTCTGGCAGGAAGGGGTCGGGGAGCCCGCCCTGGGGAAAATTTGAAGAAAACCCACTCTAAAATATCTTTTGAAGTGATTTTTATTTATTTTATTTTTTTGAGGATGAAGCCCACATAGGTATTAGACCTGTGAATGGGTAATGAGTTGGATGATGGTGATTGATGAGTAGGACCTACAGTTTGATACTAGACTCATGTCTAGGAAAGCTTGAATCCATTCATTTGAACCTACATTATGGACTCAGTCATACAGTTTCTAGGCACAGGAAGTTGTACAGAGGTGTGTAAGATTGATTTTATTGTTGCGGGTTCTAACACCATGTATTTACCACGATTTCGGCCTTACCAACATTCTTCATTCATTTCAATAAATTGGATGAGGAAAGTCGAAATCGTGATAAATTACAAATTAAACTTAAAAATGGCTTCGAGGGCTAGCAGATCAGAGATGAGAACAAAAACAAGAAAAATCAAATAAATTGTGGAATATGAACAACTTATAGAAACAACTTAGATTTCGTACATAACAAATATTAAAACACAACAGCATTGAATTCGTGCAC
>OX418220.1:52584454-52601954 GCA_948455865.1 Conomelus anceps
GAAGAGACAAAGTGTATGATCATTGTCATATGACAGGTTTGTATAGAAATGCACTGTGCAATCCATGCAATCTGGAAAGACAGCGTCAGACCTTCATTCCAGTTTTTCTGCACAATTCATCCAACTATGATACACATCTGCTCATTCCTGAACTCGGTGCCGACAAGAATAGGATCAAAGTCATTCCAAACACATCTGAAAAGTACATCAGCTTCACTAAACACGTTTCCAATCGACTCCACCTGAGATTCATAGATACATTCAGATTCACACCAGACAGTTTGGATACATTGGTATCAAATTTGCGCAAGTCTGTACATAATGACACAGACATTCCAAATGTGCTGAAACATACCGCTAAACATTTCAAGACAAGACTCGATCTTGTAACACGTAAAGGAGTATTCCCTTATGATTATTGCGATTCATGGGAGAAATTGGAAGAAACTTCCCTACCACCAAAGGAAGCATTCTTCAGCAAGCTGACAGATCGTGGAATCAGTGATGAGGACTATGCCCATGCACAATTGGTCTGGCAACATTTTGGATGTAGAACACTAGGGGACTACAGTGACCTCTACCTAAAGACGGATGTTCTACTCTTGGCTGATGTGTTTGAAAGTTTCAGGGACATGTGCATAAAAAACTACAATCTTGACTGTGCCAACTACTTCACTGCACCAGGATTCTCTTTTGATGCCATGCTGAAATACACCCAGGCGGAATTGGAACTTCTCAGCGATTATGATATGTACATGTTTGTTGAAAGAGGTATCCGAGGAGGAATAACCACATGTGTCCACCGCCATTCGATTGCCAACAACAAATACACAGGTGCACCACTGGATCCAGAGAAACCAATATCCTACTTGCTGTACACCGATGCCAACAATCTTTATGGATGGGCTATGAGCAACCCACTACCTTGCCGAAAATTTCGATGGATGTGTCAAGAAGAACTGGAGGAGGTGGCTGCTCATATAGATAGAATCCCAGACAATCAGCGAATGGGATACATCCTAGAAGTCGACGTCGAGTATCCTCAAGAGCTACAGGATGATCACAACGACTTCCCTTTTCTTCCAGAGAGCCAGAAGACTCCCAAGTCAGGATATGTGAGGCTAATGACAACGCTGCAGAACCGCAAGGAGTATGTATGTCATTATAGACTCCTGAAACAGGCTGTGAATCATGGACTGAAAATTGTCAAAGTTCACCGTGGAATTTCATTCCAGCAAGAAGACTTTTTGGCCCCATACATTCAACTCAACACACGACTACGTCAGAAATCAGCGAACAAATTTGAAAAGAATTTCTTCAAGCTAATGAATAATGCGGTCTTTGGAAAAACAATGGAGAATGTTAAGAACCGGATGAACATGGAGCTGGTCAATTGTGAGAGGAGGTTGAAGAGACTGGTGGCACGTCCAACATTCAAAGATCGCATCATATTTGGTGACAACATATGCGCTGTAACACTCCATCAAGACAAGGTTGTATTGAACAAGCCGATATATATTGGACTGACTGTACTTGATGTGAGCAAAATTCTAATGTACGAGTTTCACTACGATGTGATGAAACCTATTTATGGAAACCGACTCAAACTGTTATACCAGGACACTGACAGCTTGTTCTACAATGTCCAAACTGAAGATATGTATATGGATATCATGAATATAGACAAGTTGAGAAACGTATTCGATACATCAGAGTACCCGGCCAACCACCCATGCTACTCTGAGACAAACAAGATGGTGCTGGGGAAATTCAAGGATGAGTATGCAGCTCGAGCCCCCTATGAGTATGTCGGCCTGCGCTCCAAGCTGTATGCTTGCAGATGCTATGTTACAGATGAGACACAACTGAAGAGTGGCCTTATCAAGAAAGCAAAGGGGGTGAGACGGCCAATTCTTGGACAGGAGCTCCCAAAAAGTCATCCTGATGCAGAACGGTACATAGTCTTTCAGGACTACATTGACTGTCTCTATGGTGAGAAGGACATCTATAGAGATCAGGTGATGTTCTGTACCAGGAAACATAGAATCATGACCACCATTCAGAAGAAGAAAGCACTCAGCAAGGCTGATGAAAAACGGTTCATTCTTGAAGATGGAATCACTACTCTTGCATATGGACATTGCAACATTGTCAATGAAGCTCCAGTATTCAGTGATGATGGATTTGAGGAGGTGGTGGAGGAGGAGGAGGAGGCGGAGGAGTACAACAATGAGATTGAACATGAAGATAAAGTTGCAGCAGCAGCAGCAGCAGAAACAGCAGTATCATCAATGGCGTCATCTAGAGCATTAATGACAATGGCAGCCGCAGCATCATCAATACCAAGTGTATCAGTGGCACCAATGGAAGCAGAGTTTGATGAACAATGCAACTGCAAATGGTCAGCAACAGACAGCCACACTAAGGATGAAGTAATCTGCATATCTGATGATGATGATGATGATGGAAAAAGAATGACATGATTACTCTCTATCTAAACATTCACATGTTGACAATTTCAGTACTACTTATAATGATTATAAGGATGATCATGACTTTGGTGGAGTATCACAGTATAGTATACTTAGAAAATTGGTTGAAAAGTGAGCACATTTCCGCTGATGGAATGTGGAGGAGGAGGACCTATCAAGACTATATGTTATTATCGCTCTCTATTACAGCTGCATCATCTTCAAATTAGGAGACTCTGGACAATGTGCAGTCATCTATCAGCAGTGGAGTCAGAAAATTGATATAATGTGTGATTGCAGCAAGTGCTATCATATTACCAGCAATCAGTTATACCATTGTCTAATTGTTGATATCTTAGACTAGTAACATAACAAGATTATAAACTCAATTATACATTATTGTTGTGAAATAAATATGTGATGTGTATAAATATATATTCTTCACCTCTTGCGCTGTCTACATTAATTACAAATAGCCTGACTCTTGTAGTAATAATGATTGAGTAATCAACTTTGAGCATGATATTGGCAAATGTAGCATGACAAATGCTATATCCTGCTAGTATAAACTCAGCAAGATGTAGTGCAAGGAGTATCACCTAGAGCCCACTTAAAGCTCTGCCGAGTTTACACTTAGAGCTCACCTAGTGCACACTTAGTGCTCACCTAGTGCTCACTTAGAGCTCACCTAGTGCACTCTAAGTGTTCACTTAGGATGATCAAAAGCGATCACTTGTGAATCGTGTGATGCACACTCAACAGCTGCATGGGAGCACTGTTGCTCCCTTAATACTACTAATATGCTACAATGAAATAGGCTGAAAATGAAATTAAAGTCCTCTACAATACTTCTTCATTTACTTCTTCAATACGTCTTCATTTATTAATGTGAACATATGTTAAAACATAGATAATCACAAGTAAGAAACAGTACATGGAATTTGGTTACATTTTTCTTTTACATGACCCATGCCATTGGTCTGGGGCACATGATCCAGGATGATGCTTAGCTTTGTAAATTGATACCAGTAGAGGATGATCATCAGAATGTCCATCCTCAATCCTTATGCATCTGACATACCCATCCATAGAGTAGTAGTTGAAGCCGGGAAAAAATGTCATCCTTCTTTTACCAATCAAAGATAGATTCTGCTGATCACACAAGTTCATGTAGGTTGTGTCTGTTGCACATAGATCTTGCATTTAACTTGTCTGTATGACATCATGCAGGACATGTCTCTGTGCAATTGCACAACATTATGCAAGATCGCCCATGTGGACTGTTGCAAATAGAAAATCATCTTGCATTCAACTTGTCTGCATGACATCACAGCTATGCAGGACATGTCTATGTGCAAGACGATTTTCTATTTGCATCAGTCCATGTGAGGCTGAGACAAATGCTAGAGCTGCACACCAGTGTAGGAGGTAGAAAATGAAAAGATGAAAGATTATCGGAAACATGTTTTCAATCAATTCAATTTTATTGAAAATAAATCAATCAATTTTATTGAAAATAAATCATTATTACAATTTCGGGTCCTGCTAAACCCGCAGGTTTTTCAGCATGCGCCCATTCAATGCATATTAAATTTTACAAATGAATAATATTATTAAACCAAACAAATTTTTACAAACAATTTGCATGCAAATAGTGAAAAAACAAAAAAAAAAAAAAAAAAAAAAAAAAAAAAAAGAAAAAGAAGATTACAACTAAAAATCAAATAATAACATTTTACCATTAAGAAATTATATTAATTAAGAAAAAAAAAAAAATAAAAGATGAAATGAAATGAAAATTTTTCTACAAAAAAAGTCGTATGGGCTGGTGGCAGTGCTTTTACAATAACAGAATTTGAAACCAGCAACATATTGAAAACTTGATTACAAAGAAAATATTCACAAGAATGAAACAAATCAGTATGTTTTTCAATTTTTATATTTAAGTTATTTATATACTATTTAGTATTACTGAATTGAAATCCTATTGCCATTGTTCATTATATATATCATTATATCATTTTTTGAATATTATTTATTTAATATTATTTATTGTTTATTTTAGAATATACAATTTTTCTAACTAATTCTAAGTTCATATAGCACTTGCTCAATATCGCACCTTGGGGCGCAAAGTGCAGTTATATTTTCCCTGCGTAATAACAAGACAGCTGTTTCTTCATCGATAACCCTTTTGTTCTTGATGACATTTTCCAATTTTCTCGGCCCAATAACTGAGTATCTCAACTCTATTGGGCTGAGCTCTGGTTTGGAAATTTCTAATGAAGCAGCCGCCTTCAACAGGCCGATTGATTTCATAATTACCCCCCAAGCAATGGCCAGCTGCTTGTTTATCGCCTCATAACTGTAGGCCGCCAGCTCCAATTTCAGCAGCCCATGCAGCGTCCTGAAGCGGCGATGCCTCATTAAACGTGCCACAATTTCATCAGCCCCAACATAATTGGAGCCGTATGCTGGCAGCGGGGCATACATATCCATCGCACTGATTAAAACTCTACGCTGGAGTTCCAGCTCACGATGCGATGGACGGCCAATGCTGCCCCGCCATGCCATGCTCGGAATTTGTGGGGCCCGATGTGGAGGTACAATGGGCTGGCACTGTCTTGAAGCTGGAGGCGACTGTCTTGAAGCTAGGGGCGACCTCCTCGAAGCTGGGGGCAACTGTCTTGAAGCTGGAGGCGACTGTCTTGAAGCTAGGGGCGACCTCCTTGAAGCTGGAGGCGACTGTCTTGAAGCTAGGGGCGACCTCCTTGAAGCTGGGAGCAACTGTCTTGAAGCTGGAGGCGACTGTCTTGAAGCTAGGGGCGACCTCCTTGAAGCTGGAAGCAACTGTCTTGAAGCTGGAGGCGACTGTCTTGAAGCTAGGGGCGACCTCCTTGAAGCTGGAGGCGACTGTCTTGAAGCTAGGGGCGACCTCCTTGAAGCTGGGAGCAACTGTCTTGAAGCTGGAGGCGACTGTCTTGAAGCTAGGGGCGACCTCCTTGAAGCTGGAAGCAACTGTCTTGAAGCTGGAGGCGACTGTCTTGAAGCTAGGGGCGACCTCCTTGAAGCTGGAGGCGACTGTCTTGAAGCTAGGGGCGACCTCCTTGAAGCTGGAAGCAACTGTCTTGAAGCTGGAGGCGACTGTCTTGAAGCTAGGGGCGACCTCCTTGAAGCTGGAGGCGACTGTCTTGAAGCTAGGGGCGACCTCCTTGAAGCTGGAAGCAACTGTCTTGAAGCTGGAGGCGACTGTCTTGAAGCTAGGGGCGACC
Organism: Conomelus anceps; assembly: GCA_948455865.1. NCBI lineage: Eukaryota > Metazoa > Arthropoda > Insecta > Hemiptera > Delphacidae > Conomelus > Conomelus anceps. The sequence goes on from OX418220.1 coordinate 52,590,198, forward strand.
TCCTCGAAGCTGGGGGCAACTGTCTTGAAGCTGGAGGCGACCTCCTCGAAGCTGGAGGCGACCTCCTTGAAGCTGGAGGCGACTGTCTTGAAGCTGGAGGCGACCTCCTCGAAGCTGGGGGCAACTGTCTTGAAGCTGGAGGCGACTGTCTTGAAGCTAGGGGCGACCTCCTCGAAGCTGGGGGCAACTGTCTTGAAGCTGGAGGCGACCTCCTCGAAGCTGGAGGCGACCTCCTTGAAGCTGGAGGCGACTGTCTTGAAGCTGGAGGTGACCTCCTCGAAGCTGGGGGCAACTGTCTTGAAGCTGGAGGCGACCTCCTCGAAGCTGGAGGCGACCTCCTTGAAGCTGGAGGCGACTGTCTTGAAGCTGGAGGCGACCTCCTCGAAGCTGGGGGCAACTGTCTTGAAGCTGGAGGCGACTGTCTTGAAGCTAGGGGCGACCTCCTTGAAGCTGGAAGCAACTGTCTTGAAGCTGGAGGCGACTGTCTTGAAGCTGGAGGCGACCTCCTTGAAGCTGGGGGCGACTGTCTTGAAGCTGGGGGCGACCTCCTTGATGTCGTCCGTTGTTCAGCTCTGCTTAGCGTCGTTGGAGTGCTTTCCACATTGGGAATGGATTCCCATGTGGAAAGCAGCTCATCAATTATCAGCTGCATACCACTGTTGGGGGATGATACTGCTGTGGTGGAGGAGCTGGCAGCAGCAGTGGCAGTGCTGGTATTGGCGGTCCTATGTGGAGTTTGGAGCTGCCTGAGGAGCTCCTCTCTAAATACATTTAGAGCCTTGTCAACAATTTGGGATACTTGGGATACTTCTTGCTGATTGAGATCCATTCTGTATGAGACTCTCTCTCTGACTGATGTGGAGACTGAATTTTTGAGCTGTATATATATATATACTAAAGTAGGACGTTGACACAGCTTGAAGTGTTGTTTCTAGAAAACCGTGGGAGAAAGGACAGCTGATGCAAATGTCAAAAGTTTTGCACAATATAGTGGGAATAACATGATAGCAGGGCAGGTCATTCTGTCTGACACACATCCTCTTGAATGGCAATTAGGTCGAATGATAAAGTGGTGCTAGACTTATCAGGTTCAGCAGGTTATGCTGGCACAATTCTGTTCTTGGAATACAATATCAAGAGTGTTGCACTGAGGAAAACTATTATATACAGTCATGTGTTCATATAGGTAAAATATTACCTTACATTACTTTTCAACAAAGCAGATTCAATGAAAAAGAGAGGGTAGAGACTAACACTTCAAGTCAAACGCCACTTTCTTTACCATTGTCATGAGTCTTTGGAAAACAATCAATTTATAAAAAATAAAAAAATAAAAAAAAAAAAAAAAAAAATCGCTCAGATTCAATATAGCTGAATATTGAATAATTTATTAGAGTGTAATGTATTCAATATAATTCCTGTGTTAGGCTGAAATCCGTAAAAGTTGTGATTGATATGACAACATTCATACATCAACCACATTTAGCAAGTAATTTCAAGTATTTTCATTCTCAGATGAATACTATACAAATAATAATTAATATAGCCACTGTTGTGTCTATTCTTGTCAATGAATTTCTTCAATTTTCCATGGTTTACTATAAGCACTGATTTTCGATTTATTGACATACTAACAATACATGTAGACCTATTCATATGCCTAATACATAGACCCAATCACGAGATTAAAAGTTTGGTTTGAAATCTCCAATTTGAATAACAAATTAATATCAATAGTCAGAGCATTGGGAAATGGAAGTTGATTATTTGTAATACTATGATTATTTCTTTTAAAAATAATAAAAGTTCAAAGAGTAGAATAGAAGAGTGGGAATTAAACTGTAAATTAAAGGGTCAAGAATCTCTAAGCTCCGAATTTTTTTTTTTTTTTTCATGCAACAAGTTTTCTATGTCTTATTTTCTAAGATGTATATTTAAGAAATTATAGTTTTACAGTTAATAACAAATTAATGAGAATTTGCTCAACAGATTGATTAATCTATTCGCATATGCTTTGAGCAGTAATAGCAGTACATCCATTGGATTATGATGATAAATTTGTGTCAGTGCCAGTGATTCCAACAAAGTTAAAACGAATTTATACAGGCTTTCCGTTGATGTAACAGGTTACTGATTCTTATCGTATTTTAAAAGGTGAGATTCCTTGTCCTTACTCGGCTTTGAATATATTTCAAACGTAACGAGTGATCTGGCGACATGATACCAGCTGTGAAGGAGCCAATCTTGTATAACTTGTCTCACTAATGATACCAGCTGTGAAGGAGACAATCTCGTATAACTTGCCTTGTTAATGAATTATTTAAAACGTAGAGCATAGAAGATATCTCCCCACATCATCTTTCATCTTTGAAGTTATTGCAATTGATAATTAGTTTTAATTAGTATTACACATCTAAAACAGTAGTTCCACCATGTTCCCCATAATATGGTACAACGTAGAGGTGGAACTACCCGTGAGGTCCTCCCCACCAATAAAAGCCATAAGCTTATTATTATCATCTATGGATGCTATAGGAATAAAACTTTGATGAAGTAAGGAAAAAAGTGTGTTCTCAAATGGATATATTTATCCTTTCTTATAAATAACTTTCCTAAATCCGTATTTAGAAGGTAATAGGACTATTGTTGCAAATAATATAACCCTAGTGAAGTGCTAATAATAACTCTTCCAATCTTATGTACTGTCATACTTTTACTATCCTTCAATTTATCGTCCGTCTTACATACATGATTTTCACCAACTAAAAATATAATTGTTTTCACCTGTAATGATCAGCATAATCATACTATCGGATTCTTTTGGGGGACAGTAAGGCAGTCCAAAACGATAAAGAATGTGCTGTGTAAATACAGTGCATAGGATTAAGCACGCTCGCACACACACACACACACACACACACACACGCCGCCAGTTACAATCTTCAAAACCCAGATTATGATTTAAGTCAGGCGCATGTTGAGACACATGTGGCGCAGAGTAGCACAGTTTCCGTGTCCCATGCGTTTACTATTCTCTGCTGTAGGAGCGCTAAAACCATATGCACATTGCCATCGCACTTCATAAATGTGCTATACAGAGTATCACGTTTATAATTGCACTACAAGAATGCTGCAAAATCAGTACATATACTAGTGATGTGCATTGTTTTAACGAGCTAGTTGAATTAACTGTTGATTGATTATTAACGATTCATATTTTTGCCTCCTCAACTAAACCGGTAGATGCTTCTACTAAATTTCCATATCAAAGGTCAACGGGCTCAACGCACTCATTTCCAGCACAGCTGGAAGGCTTTTGTTGAATCCAAGTGTGAATGGCAAACTAGTTGAACAACATTTAAATTGCAGATCCATTTCAGCACTCTAAAATTGATTAAATGATTTGCGAGTACACGAAAAATAATTAAAATAGGGAAATTCGAGTTTATTCAATATACATCTTAGAAAATAAGACATAGAAAACTTGTTGCATGAAAAAAAAAAAAAAAATTCGGAGCTTAGAGATTCTTGACCCTTTAATTTACAGTTTAATTCCCACTCTTCTATTCTACTCTTTGAACTTTTATTATTTTTAAAAGAAATAATCATAGTATTACAAATAATCAACTTCCATTTCCCAATGCTCTGACTATTGATATTAATTTGTTATTCAAATTGGAGATTTCAAACCAAACTTTTAATCTCGTGATTGGGTCTATGTATTAGGCATATGAATAGGTCTACATGTATTGTTAGTATGTCAATAAATCGAAAATCAGTGCTTATAGTAAACCATGGAAAATTGAAGAAATTCATTGACAAGAATAGACACAACAGTGGCTATATTAATTATTATTTGTATAGTATTCATCTGAGAATGAAAATACTTGAAATTACTTGCTAAATGTGGTTGATGTATGAATGTTGTCATATCAATCACAACTTTTACGGATTTCAGCCTAACACAGGAATTATATTGAATACATTACACTCTAATAAATTATTCAATATTCAGCTATATTGAATCTGAGCGATTTTTTTTTTTTTTTTTTTTTATTTTTTTATTTTTTATAAATTGATTGTTTTCCAAAGACTCATGACAATGGTAAAGAAAGTGGCGTTTGACTTGAAGTGTTAGTCTCTACCCTCTCTTTTTCATTGAATCTGCTTTGTTGAAAAGTAATGTAAGGTAATATTTTACCTATATGAACACATGACTGTATATAATAGTTTTCCTCAGTGCAACACTCTTGATATTGTATTCCAAGAACAGAATTGTGCCAGCATAACCTGCTGAACCTGATAAGTCTAGCACCACTTTATCATTCGACCTAATTGCCATTCAAGAGGATGTGTGTCAGACAGAATGACCTGCCCTGCTATCATGTTATTCCCACTATATTGTGCAAAACTTTTGACATTTGCATCAGCTGTCCTTTCTCCCACGGTTTTCTAGAAACAACACTTCAAGCTGTGTCAACGTCCTACTTTAGTATATATATATATACAGCTCAAAAATTCAGTCTCCACATCAGTCAGAGAGAGAGTCTCATACAGAATGGATCTCAATCAGCAAGAAGTATCCCAAGTATCCCAAATTGTTGACAAGGCTCTAAATGTATTTAGAGAGGAGCTCCTCAGGCAGCTCCAAACTCCACATAGGACCGCCAATACCAGCACTGCCACTGCTGCTGCCAGCTCCTCCACCACAGCAGTATCATCCCCCAACAGTGGTATGCAGCTGATAATTGATGAGCTGCTTTTCACATGGGAATCCATTCCCAATGTGGAAAGCACTCCAACGACGCTAAGCAGAGCTGAACAACGGACGACATCAAGGAGGTCGCCCCCAGCTTCAAGACAGTCGCCCCCAGCTTCAAGGAGGTCGCCTCCAGCTTCAAGACAGTCGCCTCCAGCTTCAAGACAGTTGCTTCCAGCTTCAAGGAGGTCGCCCCTAGCTTCAAGACAGTCGCCTCCAGCTTCAAGACAGTTGCTTCCAGCTTCAAGGAGGTCGCCCCTAGCTTCAAGACAGTCGCCTCCAGCTTCAAGGAGGTCGCCCCTAGCTTCAAGACAGTCGCCTCCAGCTTCAAGACAGTTGCTTCCAGCTTCAAGGAGGTCGCCCCTAGCTTCAAGACAGTCGCCTCCAGCTTCAAGACAGTTGCTCCCAGCTTCAAGGAGGTCGCCCCTAGCTTCAAGACAGTCGCCTCCAGCTTCAAGGAGGTCGCCCCTAGCTTCAAGACAGTCGCCTCCAGCTTCAAGACAGTTGCTTCCAGCTTCAAGGAGGTCGCCCCTAGCTTCAAGACAGTCGCCTCCAGCTTCAAGACAGTTGCTCCCAGCTTCAAGGAGGTCGCCCCTAGCTTCAAGACAGTCGCCTCCAGCTTCAAGGAGGTCGCCCCTAGCTTCAAGACAGTCGCCTCCAGCTTCAAGACAGTTGCCCCCAGCTTCGAGGAGGTCGCCCCTAGCTTCAAGACAGTCGCCTCCAGCTTCAAGACAGTGCCAGCCCATTGTACCTCCACATCGGGCCCCACAAATTCCGAGCATGGCATGGCGGGGCAGCATTGGCCGTCCATCGCATCGTGAGCTGGAACTCCAGCGTAGAGTTTTAATCAGTGCGATGGATATGTATGCCCCGCTGCCAGCATACGGCTCCAATTATGTTGGGGCTGATGAAATTGTGGCACGTTTAATGAGGCATCGCCGCTTCAGGACGCTGCATGGGCTGCTGAAATTGGAGCTGGCGGCCTACAGTTATGAGGCGATAAACAAGCAGCTGGCCATTGCTTGGGGGGTAATTATGAAATCAATCGGCCTGTTGAAGGCGGCTGCTTCATTAGAAATTTCCAAACCAGAGCTCAGCCCAATAGAGTTGAGATACTCAGTTATTGGGCCGAGAAAATTGGAAAATGTCATCAAGAACAAAAGGGTTATCGATGAAGAAACAGCTGTCTTGTTATTACGCAGGGAAAATATAACTGCACTTTGCGCCCCAAGGTGCGATATTGAGCAAGTGCTATATGAACTTAGAATTAGTTAGAAAAATTGTATATTCTAAAATAAACAATAAATAATATTAAATAAATAATATTCAAAAAATGATATAATGATATATATAATGAACAATGGCAATAGGATTTCAATTCAGTAATACTAAATAGTATATAAATAACTTAAATATAAAAATTGAAAAACATACTGATTTGTTTCATTCTTGTGAATATTTTCTTTGTAATCAAGTTTTCAATATGTTGCTGGTTTCAAATTCTGTTATTGTAAAAGCACTGCCACCAGCCCATACGACTTTTTTTGTAGAAAAATTTTCATTTCATTTCATCTTTTATTTTTTTTTTTTTCTTAATTAATATAATTTCTTAATGGTAAAATGTTATTATTTGATTTTTAGTTGTAATCTTCTTTTTCTTTTTTTTTTTTTTTTTTTTTTTTTTTTTTTGTTTTTTCACTATTTGCATGCAAATTGTTTGTAAAAATTTGTTTGGTTTAATAATATTATTCATTTGTAAAATTTAATATGCATTGAATGGGCGCATGCTGAAAAACCTGCGGGTTTAGCAGGACCCGAAATTGTAATAATGATTTATTTTCAATAAAATTGATTGATTTATTTTCAATAAAATTGAATTGATTGAAAACATGTTTCCGATAATCTTTCATCTTTTCATTTTCTACCTCCTACACTGGTGTGCAGCTCTAGCATTTGTCTCAGCCTCACATGGACTGATGCAAATAGAAAATCGTCTTGCACATAGACATGTCCTGCATAGCTGTGATGTCATGCAGACAAGTTGAATGCAAGATGATTTTCTATTTGCAACAGTCCACATGGGCGATCTTGCATAATGTTGTGCAATTGCACAGAGACATGTCCTGCATGATGTCATACAGACAAGTTAAATGCAAGATCTATGTGCAACAGACACAACCTACATGAACTTGTGTGATCAGCAGAATCTATCTTTGATTGGTAAAAGAAGGATGACATTTTTTCCCGGCTTCAACTACTACTCTATGGATGGGTATGTCAGATGCATAAGGATTGAGGATGGACATTCTGATGATCATCCTCTACTGGTATCAATTTACAAAGCTAAGCATCATCCTGGATCATGTGCCCCAGACCAATGGCATGGGTCATGTAAAAGAAAAATGTAACCAAATTCCATGTACTGTTTCTTACTTGTGATTATCTATGTTTTAACATATGTTCACATTAATAAATGAAGACGTATTGAAGAAGTAAATGAAGAAGTATTGTAGAGGACTTTAATTTCATTTTCAGCCTATTTCATTGTAGCATATTAGTAGTATTAAGGGAGCAACAGTGCTCCCATGCAGCTGTTGAGTGTGCATCACACGATTCACAAGTGATCGCTTTTGATCATCCTAAGTGAACACTTAGAGTGCACTAGGTGAGCTCTAAGTGAGCACTAGGTGAGCACTAAGTGTGCACTAGGTGAGCTCTAAGTGTAAACTCGGCAGAGCTTTAAGTGGGCTCTAGGTGATACTCCTTGCACTACATCTTGCTGAGTTTATACTAGCAGGATATAGCATTTGTCATGCTACATTTGCCAATATCATGCTCAAAGTTGATTACTCAATCATTATTACTACAAGAGTCAGGCTATTTGTAATTAATGTAGACAGCGCAAGAGGTGAAGAATATATATTTATACACATCACATATTTATTTCACAACAATAATGTATAATTGAGTTTATAATCTTGTTATGTTACTAGTCTAAGATATCAACAATTAGACAATGGTATAACTGATTGCTGGTAATATGATAGCACTTGCTGCAATCACACATTATATCAATTTTCTGACTCCACTGCTGATAGATGACTGCACATTGTCCAGAGTCTCCTAATTTGAAGATGATGCAGCTGTAATAGAGAGCGATAATAACATATAGTCTTGATAGGTCCTCCTCCTCCACATTCCATCAGCGGAAATGTGCTCACTTTTCAACCAATTTTCTAAGTATACTATACTGTGATACTCCACCAAAGTCATGATCATCCTTATAATCATTATAAGTAGTACTGAAATTGTCAACATGTGAATGTTTAGATAGAGAGTAATCATGTCATTCTTTTTCCATCATCATCATCATCATCAGATATGCAGATTACTTCATCCTTAGTGTGGCTGTCTGTTGCTGACCATTTGCAGTTGCATTGTTCATCAAACTCTGCTTCCATTGGTGCCACTGATACACTTGGTATTGATGATGCTGCGGCTGCCATTGTCATTAATGCTCTAGATGACGCCATTGATGATACTGCTGTTTCTGCTGCTGCTGCTGCTGCAACTTTATCTTCATGTTCAATCTCATTGTTGTACTCCTCCGCCTCCTCCTCCTCCTCCACCACCTCCTCAAATCCATCATCACTGAATACTGGAGCTTCATTGACAATGTTGCAATGTCCATATGCAAGAGTAGTGATTCCATCTTCAAGAATGAACCGTTTTTCATCAGCCTTGCTGAGTGCTTTCTTCTTCTGAATGGTGGTCATGATTCTATGTTTCCTGGTACAGAACATCACCTGATCTCTATAGATGTCCTTCTCACCATAGAGACAGTCAATGTAGTCCTGAAAGACTATGTACCGTTCTGCATCAGGATGACTTTTTGGGAGCTCCTGTCCAAGAATTGGCCGTCTCACCCCCTTTGCTTTCTTGATAAGGCCACTCTTCAGTTGTGTCTCATCTGTAACATAGCATCTGCAAGCATACAGCTTGGAGCGCAGGCCGACATACTCATAGGGGGCTCGAGCTGCATACTCATCCTTGAATTTCCCCAGCACCATCTTGTTTGTCTCAGAGTAGCATGGGTGGTTGGCCGGGTACTCTGATGTATCGAATACGTTTCTCAACTTGTCTATATTCATGATATCCATATACATATCTTCAGTTTGGACATTGTAGAACAAGCTGTCAGTGTCCTGGTATAACAGTTTGAGTCGGTTTCCATAAATAGGTTTCATCACATCGTAGTGAAACTCGTACATTAGAATTTTGCTCACATCAAGTACAGTCAGTCCAATATATATCGGCTTGTTCAATACAACCTTGTCTTGATGGAGTGTTACAGCGCATATGTTGTCACCAAATATGATGCGATCTTTGAATGTTGGACGTGCCACCAGTCTCTTCAACCTCCTCTCACAATTGACCAGCTCCATGTTCATCCGGTTCTTAACATTCTCCATTGTTTTTCCAAAGACCGCATTATTCATTAGCTTGAAGAAATTCTTTTCAAATTTGTTCGCTGATTTCTGACGTAGTCGTGTGTTGAGTTGAATGTATGGGGCCAAAAAGTCTTCTTGCTGGAATGAAATTCCACGGTGAACTTTGACAATTTTCAGTCCATGATTCACAGCCTGTTTCAGGAGTCTATAATGACATACATACTCCTTGCGGTTCTGCAGCGTTGTCATTAGCCTCACATATCCTGACTTGGGAGTCTTCTGGCTCTCTGGAAGAAAAGGGAAGTCGTTGTGATCATCCTGTAGCTCTTGAGGATACTCGACGTCGACTTCTAGGATGTATCCCATTCGCTGATTGTCTGGGATTCTATCTATATGAGCAGCCACCTCCTCCAGTTCTTCTTGACACATCCATCGAAATTTTCGGCAAGGTAGTGGGTTGCTCATAGCCCATCCATAAAGATTGTTGGCATCGGTGTACAGCAAGTAGGATATTGGTTTCTCTGGATCCAGTGGTGCACCTGTGTATTTGTTGTTGGCAATCGAATGGCGGTGGACACATGTGGTTATTCCTCCTCGGATACCTCTTTCAACAAACATGTACATATCATAATCGCTGAGAAGTTCCAATTCCGCCTGGGTGTATTTCAGCATGGCATCAAAAGAGAATCCTGGTGCAGTGAAGTAGTTGGCACAGTCAAGATTGTAGTTTTTTATGCACATGTCCCTGAAACTTTCAAACACATCAGCCAAGAGTAGAACATCCGTCTTTAGGTAGAGGTCACTGTAGTCCCCTAGTGTTCTACATCCAAAATGTTGCCAGACCAATTGTGCATGGGCATAGTCCTCATCACTGATTCCACGATCTGTCAGCTTGCTGAAGAATGCTTCCTTTGGTGGTAGGGAAGTTTCTTCCAATTTCTCCCATGAATCGCAATAATCATAAGGGAATACTCCTTTACGTGTTACAAGATCGAGTCTTGTCTTGAAATGTTTAGCGGTATGTTTCAGCACATTTGGAATGTCTGTGTCATTATGTACAGACTTGCGCAAATTTGATACCAATGTATCCAAACTGTCTGGTGTGAATCTGAATGTATCTATGAATCTCAGGTGGAGTCGATTGGAAACGTGTTTAGTGAAGCTGATGTACTTTTCAGATGTGTTTGGAATGACTTTGATCCTATTCTTGTCGGCACCGAGTTCAGGAATGAGCAGATGTGTATCATAGTTGGATGAATTGTGCAGAAAAACTGGAATGAAGGTCTGACGCTGTCTTTCCAGATTGCATGGATTGCACAGTGCATTTCTATACAAACCTGTCATATGACAATGATCATACACTTTGTCTCTTCCAAACTTTTTACCACAAGCTTCACAGTGTGTAGCAGCATCATGTGCAGCTTGTTGTTGATCAGTGAGTGGCATCATTCTAATACCCAACTGGTCCATGGTATCAGCAATAATTTTTGCATAGTGGCTGAGCTGACTCATGAAGTGTTCGGCTGCATTGGGACCTCTGTAGACAATCGGTTCTTGAGGTATGTAATGGTTCAGTGTCAGCCATGAAGGAAATTGTGTCTCATCTCTCACAAAGTACATGCAATAGCTCATTGCATTGTGGTATTGTATCACTTTTGTCTGCTTCCCAATCCATCTCTCTGGAGCTTCCCCCTCCACATCACCCTCTTCTAGGGCGGGTGTCTCCAGCAGACACTCAAAGTCTGCATACACTACAAGTGGCAGTCTGAACTTCCTCAAGTGCTTCTCAAACTTCAATGTCGGTGGTTTTCCATCTTTCAGCTGTGGCATGATCATCCTAGCCGTCTTGTTGTTGGCACAATACTTCTCATGTTCTGCCATCCTTTGCTCACCATCTCTACTGAGAGTGTAGTGGGTGAAGCATCGTCTGCAAATAATTATACGACGCCTATGTTTTGTCAGCTGGAAACTCAGGAGTCTCTCAAAATCTTTGATCCAGCAGTAGTGGGTGTTGATTTGTGGATCCTTGTTTGCATCTTCAGCATCCTGCAGCAAATCGTTAGTCTGTGCACCATCATCTTCAACAGCCTCACCCAGTAGCAGAAGATCAAAGTGCTCAGTCTTCATGGTATCGGTGACTCGTCTGGGGAAGATGTTATTATCGGAGTCGACTGCATACACGTTGACAGAGACTGTAGGGTTATCCTTCTCGAACCTATCAATCTGGTTTATAGTTGTCGGGAAAGTGATGCCTTTAAAGTTGTATTTCTCCCGAAGATTGAAGTATCGCTCGTTGACTCTTTGGGGATCTTTTCCTTGGACATGCTTAGCGAGGATCGCCCACATGAAACATTGTTGGTCCTCATTCCTCGGGTTGATGATGGCTTTCCTTGCAGCTAGCTTGGGCGGGGTAATGATGTATGAAGAGCCTCTAAGGGGAATATGTTTGCTGATCCTTATGAGTAGTCCATCAATCTGTAGCAGTGTCCATCCACTGGATTTCCCTTCGAACATAGCCTCCTCTTCCAGCATCTTCTGGCAAGCCAT